>JAHDVE020002085.1:0-38337 GCA_022606495.2 Halesus radiatus
GGACTGCTAGCTTCGCTCTTTTGGACAACTTTTTGTTTGCGCCAACCGCGTTCAGTCCTCCGTTAATGGAGTTTCCTGCATTCATCCTTCTTTCAACATCCCTATCAGTCTTTCCGTCTTTCGTAAACATACTTCCCAAATACACAAATTCATCGACCTGCTCCAAGTATTCACCATTCACAACTATATTGCACACTGTTTTCATACTCTCTCTTTCAAACACCATGACTTTGGACTTACTTACATTCATCATTAGCTCATTTTTCATACATACTTCGTTCATCCTAGATACAAGGGACTGTAAACCTTCCATACCGTTAGCAATCAACACCGCATCATCAGCATACAACAGGCAACATACTTGCAAACTACTCATTTTCGCGCCCAAGCCCACCACTTTCAATTCTTGCATAGAATTATCCATGTATAGATTGAATAGCCACGGTGACATTACGCATCCCGCAGCCTTGCTTAACACCTTTGGTGATGTCAAACCACCCCGTAAAATCACCGTTTGTCCTAACACATGCAACGCTTCCCTCGTACAGAGATGCGATTCCCTGTATAAAATTTGTATTCACAGCATACCTAGACAACACCTTCCATAACTTTTTTCTGTCAACTCGGTCGTATGCTTTTTGTAGATCTACAAAAGCAAGAACAGTTTCTGGTTTTTTGCTAGAAACTTCTCTGTGAGCATACACAATGAGATAATCTGATCCATGCACCCCCTTCCACTCATAAATGCACCTTGCACATCCCATATTTTATCCTTTGTTTTCATTTGTACCCTTTCAATCAATATCCTACCATACAGCTTTCCAACTGAACTTAGCAGGCTAATAGCCCTGTGATTTCCACATTCCATGTGTGACCCTTTACCTTTGTATATAGAGGCATGATCACAGCCCTTCTCCAATCTAATGGGGTGTAACCCTCCTCTAAACACTGGTTAAAAAGTTTGCATAACCATGTGAGAATTATACGGCTATCCCCTTTAAAGTATTCAGCACCAATATTGTCGAAACCAACAGCCTTACCAATCTTCATACATTCGATTGATCTTTTAATTTCATCCGTGCTAATTTTGGGAACATTCACCCCATTTTCATTCAATTCAACAATATTAAAAACTTATTAAATAACTACAAACGTAAATCAACAGAACAATATTAGAATAATAATAAAAACGATAACCAATTGTAATTTATATGTTAGATAATATACTATATCATTATCTAAGTTCGGGGAGTTAATTTGCTTTTTGAATTGTTCATATTTCAATGTTTCGGTTACATTCATTTTGTTTTTGAATAATAATATATTGTACCATCTTATATATAAATATTCGTACAAGTAGTGATGCTGTGCTGTGGTCATTCTTAGCAATGGGATGGTATGGCAAACAAATTGAAAAATTACAGGATCTGTATTTAAAGCATTCAAATTCCAATTTGCAGTTTATTATTATTGGTGATTTCAATCTACCTGAAATAAAATGGTTACCTGATGCAACATTTAAGAATAATGCATTAACTTTAAAGGCGAGAAAGCACACAGACTTGTCAATCTCCCCTCAATTTGTAATTTGTACCAATTGAATCATGTACACAATAGAAATTAAATTTTGTTAGACCTTGTTTTATCTGATAATGTTAACATAGACATAAATACAGCACCCGGTTTAACTAAACTAGCTCACTATCATCCTTCATTTTAAATTAAGGTAAAACAAAACAAATAAAGAACTCCAGTGAAAAATATAATGGCTTTAAAAATATATATTCGTATAGATCAGTAAACACCGATTCTGAATATATAACTTTTATTGTATATAATTATATGTAGAATTTATAAATCGTTATATAAAAGTGAACTAAAAACTGTACCACCAAAACACTATGTTCTGTTGGTACCACTGCTTCTGGCGTCACACATGCCGTTTTTGAGCCCAACTATAGGTAGATAAGTTTTTTCCGCTCTTAATATTGCTTACGTAATATAATTTCGCTGTTTACAGTGTTCATTTTGCCCGTAAAATCATTATGTTTATTTATTGCGACTACTGGAGAGTTTTGCTTGAAAATTCATGCCAATTTTAACGAATTTGTCTACATAATAATCTAATCCTTGCACAACACAATGTCATTGGCACTTTG
Organism: Halesus radiatus; assembly: GCA_022606495.2. Classification (NCBI taxonomy): domain Eukaryota; kingdom Metazoa; phylum Arthropoda; class Insecta; order Trichoptera; family Limnephilidae; genus Halesus; species Halesus radiatus. Next base: position 2,160 of record JAHDVE020002085.1, read on the forward strand.
GTGATCATTTCTTCAGTTATTCTGGAAGCGGAGGATTTCTAATGATACCTCAAACCTGTTATTTCTTATGATGCGCAACATATTTAGTTTTATTACAAGCCATTAAAGGTACCACAACCTATAAAAAATTTGCATATTTCTCTAGCAAAACTATCTACTGTCATTTTTCAAGTCCGTGAGAGGCGCGTGCGTGAAAAACGGCTAGAGGCTTATTAACGCAAGCGATTATAATTTCCCATTCATACATAATTCAAAGCACTAAAGGTTAAAATCGCATCCAAAAAATTCTAACCAGATGGTAAAAAAGTTCAAGAGGAATCATTCCCGTTTTTTTGTGATATTACCTAATATTGATATATTAGTCTGTCGGTATTATGTTATTCATGGTGGGTCCTTTTTTGGCATCATTTTTGCATTGATTGATTAATTCTTCTGCCATTTACATTCGCATTATGAATTCTCCTGACACTCCTATTTTTTTATGCGAATACCGCACAAGAGTCCCAACTGTCCGAAGCCAGTGGGACTATGACATCCCTTATTGGGGTATGTTGTAAGGGTAAAAGGTATGGGGAGGGGAAGGCGATGGGGAAGAGGTAAACTATTTTATTTTTATTATTTTTATTTTAAGCATCTTCTTATGACACTTTAGGAAACATTACTGTGTAAATATATAACCATCCGAACGCAATATGTACACTCCGCTTCTCTACACAAGCATTGCTTAAAAGAGAAGTATAATATTGCAATGAATTAAATTGTACTAAATTTCAATAATGAAAAAAAGAGCATTGGAAAAAAAAATTGTACAGCGTCCTTTAATTGATTTTCGCCAAAATAGCGCTATAAAAATCATCAAAATATTATTATTATTATTATCACGTATCAAATCATTATTCAATAGATATGAATACCAAAATATCGATTAATATCTCGGAACGGTCAGAACTCTAATATCTGTGGGCCCGGTATCGATTTATCAAACATACGGCGCTATCATAATAAGCATTTTTGTTACCAACATGTGCCCCCTAGTCTTTCAGTTTAGGTTTTTAAAAAGTTGGATATGGACTTTCTTTGAACGCTGATAAATTGTTAATCAGTTGCGGATATGAATGGATTTTTGCACTTTGGTACAATGCACTTACAATAGTAACGAGACGCTGATATTCTACAATGTTTCCTTTAATTAAAAGCAGTTAAATTTGAGTATAAAGTTCTCGAAGTTTTGTATGAAATCCATACAATATCGATTACTGCCTATTGAACCGCTAATCCGGCTGCCCCTGTGACGTCACACCCAACAATCCATAGATTTCGTGCGTTTTGGTCGGCTTTAAAAAATTGAATCTTTAACAATTATTTAAACCATGAAAACGAACTTTAAAAAAAAAAGAGAAAATTAAGTTTGAACGTCATTATAAATAAAAAAAATAATTTAAAAAAATGGACTGGAGTTCCTTATTCTTAGAAGTGAATAAAATGTTTCAAAACGGGAAGGGAAACTATGATGAATGTCGACATGACATATTGTCCGTTAATTGGATAACTCTTTAAAAAAAATGTTAATAGCATGGTTTACTTGTTTTATGAGAAGCTTAGGGAAATAGTTGACAAAAAATTTTTAAATGTGTTTCCATTTCAAATAGTCAATACCCTGCGTGGTTTAATCAACAATAAGGAACTTTAGTGAAAAATATTATGGATTGAAAAATATATATTCATATAGATCAGCAAACGCCGATTCTGAATATATAAGTTTTATTATATATAGAATTTATAATCGTTAGTTAAAATAAACATCTCAGCAAAACACCTTGTTACATTGGTACCATTGTATTTGGAATATCTGACGTCACGTGTGTATTCTGTTTTTGGATGAGTGTGGTTGTTTATCTTATTCCATTGTGTTTTGTATTTTAAATATGATTTTTTTTTTATTTTGGCGAAATGAAAACTTAATATGGGTGACTTTAACCTCTTTAATTGTTTTTCAATATAAAAAAAAGCTATTATTAATGGTATAAGTTCACGAGCAAACCAATTATCAATACGAATATTATGACAATATTAATTATTATTCTTTGATTTAAAGTTTCTAAAAGGGTACATAATGTTATTACTTATGGTTTAATATTAATAGAATATGAAATTATGTACGGTTAAGCTCATTCTTGTTTTGAAATTTGGCATTCTAACCTCAAAACCGACCGGCCATAGATTTGGAGCGTATAATAAACTTTGAAAATTATACTATCTCTGAAAACTAACTTTAAAAAAAAACTAAATATATTGGTATTTTAGTTTGAACGTCATTATTTATAAGAAAAAAAATGGACTGGAGTTCCTTATTGATTGCTCTTAAGAAAAATATCAAAGTTAGACTAAGGTAAAAAAAAAATACTAACCGGTCAGGTTATAGAGAATTCTCTGATAAAAGGAAAATATTTTTCAAAAATGTACAGCGAATGTTATAAATCGTACATCAACTCTGTTGAAAGTGGTTTGCAAGGTAATATGAAGGTGTTCTATAATAATAATAATAATGTCTTTATTTCAGCAGAACAAAGCGGTGAGTGCAATACTCTGTCTGCAATATAAAATGAATACATTTAAAAATAAAAAAAATGTACATGTTGTGGAAATAAAACATAAAAAAACATATTTAGCACTTACGAGGGGTGTTAGTTGAAGTTTTCCGGTTTTACTCGTAGATGTCGCTAGAGATATGTATACATTTCTATGATTTGGCATCTATGTCATATTTTTTTATGGACATTAACCTTCAAAAATATACAAGTTAAATTCTGCCAAAATAATAGTGTCATAGTTGGTTACCTCAGTGAATATGTCGAGTTTCGTTCCAAGTAAATCGCATTTGCGGCATTCGTTGCTTTTCTTATTTCATCAAAAGAAAAAAGCAGTTGAAGCTCATCGGTTGCTGGTAGAAACTTATGGTGAACATGCTCCAGTGATTAGAACATGTGAGACATGGTTTCGTCAATTTAAAAGTGGAGATTTCGATTTAACAGACAATGAACATCCTGGTGCAACAAAAAAGTTCGAAGACGAGGAATTGCAGGCGTTATTGGATGAAGATCCAACCCAATCGCAACAACAATTGGCCCAAACACTTAATGCAGCTAAAGTAGTGAAGAACACTCTCAAAGCATTGAATTGGGAAATATTATCGCATCCGTCTTTCCAGACCTTGCCCCGTCCGACTATCACCTTTTCGCATCGATGGGACACTCACTCGCAGAGCAGCGCTTCGCCAATTTTGAAAAAATCGAAAAATGGCTCGTCGAATGGTTTGCCTCTAAAAAGAATTTTTTTTGGAGTGATATCCATGATTTGCTTCAAAGATGGGCAAAATGTATAGAATCCGATGATCAATACTTTGAATAATTTTTTTTTTGAGATTCCCTTGAGAATTAAGCGTTTTCTTTATTGAAAAAACCGCCAAACTTCAACTAACACCCCTGGTATGCTACGGTGGTTTGAGGGAAATTCTCTATCTATAATGTAGGGGCGCGCCCTGCCACTGGTCGACGGCCTGGACAAGAATTTCTAGTAGCGCTGACTCGTCCCGGCTATTCTGTGGCGCATGGAAGCAGCGAACCCATGCACCCTTCCCTCTGCGAACATCTGCGATTCTGGTCATACTCAAAATCATTATGAAAAATCAATTGTATTCCTAAAGTAATGGATCTTGATGATATTTCCGCAAGTAATGGAAAACAAATAGGAAACATATTCTCTTAATAATTTTCATCTGTTTCATTTTCATCATTTTCCAATGCGAAGTTTCAAATTTCAAAACCGCTTCGCTCAGCGCAGACAAGGAGTATTGCCAAGTCAAAAAATAAAAACTCGGTTAATTTTTTTTTCCATCGGCCACACTACTGGGCCACCCGATCGTGTGGAAGATACTTATGAATACTTCTTTGTGGTGAAAAGCCATTAAAAAAAAACTATGGTTTGACGAGAGTGGTATATCGATGATCTATGGGTTTGAATTTGAATGGTATGTCTATGGTTTGACGTTTGTTGATCTTCGGCTGTTAATGTTTGTTCTGTTTTTATTCGAAAAGAAATCTGATAAGTCTTACTAATAAATAATATGGCCTATCCAGAAGCTAATGATGAACTTGATATTCTGCTGAAGAATTCACACAAGTTGACCTCCTTGTGCCGATTATGTCTCGCAGAAAATCCTGCGCAATCCACTCGGTTGTCTGAGATCCACGATTCGGTATCTATTTCCGAGAGGGTGATGCTGTGTACTGGCGTCGAGATGTCGGAGGAGGCCGGACTACCGAGAGCCATCTGCTCGCCGTGTGTTCGAGAATTGCGCGCTGCCGACGGGTTCCGGCTCAAGTGCCAGCACTCTGACCGACTTCTCAGGAGGCACTTCCTCCGGCTCTTGTTCGAGAGCGAGGAGCTGTTCGTCGAACCTATGAAGAAAGAAGAAACCACGCAACTACATACTGAAGTGGACAAATCTCCTCCCGAAAGTGTCTGTAAAGAGAAGAAGGGAGAAGACGAGATTGCGGATGTTATCAAAGAGGAAACTGAAGACATGGACTGCGATTTTGGAGGCATTGCAAATATCGTCAGTGATAGTGTCGATAATGATGATGTAGAAATCACCAAACTCGAGTCCGAGGGAGACGGTATCGTTGAAGGAAAGAAGTTTAAATGTCATCTGTGCGGTAAACCACTCAGTTCAAAATATTCCATAGAAAAGCACATAGCGCGTATGCACGGCAAGCGGGGTAACTCGACTGGCTGGGGCGCGTCGCGGCGCTTCCAGTGCCCCGAGTGCGCATACAGCACGCCCCACAGCCAGAGCCTGCGCTACCACGTGCGCACACACTCGGGAGAACGACCGCATCGCTGCCCCACCTGCGCGCGTTGCTTCTCCCAGCCTGCCAGTCTGGCGTGTCATCTCAAAACACACAGCGACCGCACTTACTTCACGTGCGCACTCTGCGGCAAACAATTCAAGTACAAAGAGACCTACGAAATGCACAAGAACGTGCACTCGGAAGTTCGCCGCTTCGTCTGCTCCATCTGCGATAAGGGACTGAAATCACGCACCGCTCTGGAAGGACACATGAATCGGCACTACAACATACGCAACTACAATTGCGAGACTTGCGGCTCCACCTTCGTCACACGCGTCGAACTGTTGAACCACGCCAAGCGACACAGCGCCGAGAAGAAATTCCAGTGCAATTATTGCGGGTTCCGCGCCTACGTGAAGAAGAGCCTGGATACGCACCTTCTGCGGCACAGCGGGGAGCGCAACTTCAAGTGCGAACTGTGCGGAGCGGCGTGCTACACGCGCGGGGAGCTCAAGTGCCACTCGCGCACGCACTCCAAAGAGAAGAACTACTCGTGCCCCGTGTGCGCCGTCAAGTTCATCCACAGCTCCAGTGTCAATAAGCACATGTTCAAGACGCACGGCATCAAGTACCGCAGGAATGACAATCTGGACCGGAGGGTTATTAAATAGGTTCGAGTTCACTGTTGTAAACGGTGCCTTCTCAGTTCCCGTCGATTGTGCTGAGGCACTTATTGTTGTGGGAGGCGATTCGTGTGGACGACTGAACTGAGCCAGATGTTGGTGATATGTTTTGGCTATGTCTGCGCAGGAAAAAAACCTAAATATTCTGATGTCTTGCGGAAATAACTTTATATTTGTGACCTTTCTATATCCTGCATATTATCAACTTTATTGAATCGGAGAAAATCTCACAACATTAGCAGAAATTAATATATGAGCATAGGGTAGGTGGCACTTTTTTTGAAGAGACATAACTTTATCTAAAAAGGTAATTTGCTTCTCAATTCAAAGTTTAAGACATGTGTATTCTTTAAAATAAATTCAAATGAACAGTTTCAGAATAACAAGGTCTAAATAATAACACCACCGTGGGATGGGATACCTTCGACACATGCGTTAATTCGTTTAAAAATATTAAAAAAATTAAAAACAAATATAATAATTCAACGAATTTTGAAACACCGTTTGTAGATTTGACCATGGAACATATATTTTATCGCTCCTTCCGAGGTTCCGACAAGGTGCTCCGGAGAAGGTAATTTTAACACAACATCTGATGGAAGCACAAGAGCAACATTTTCCATTGGAGGTTCATAGAAAACGCATCCAAAATTATGTTTTCTCAAAAACTTCACAGATTACTTTGGGATTTCAGTGACTATTTACTTTCCAAATTTCAGCAACACAATGCATGGTGTTCTTACAAATGTCATCAAATTTCACCGAGATGAAGCAACCCACATTTGGTGTTCTTACAAATGTCATCAAATTTCACCGAGATGAAGCAACCCACATTTGGTGTTCTTACAAATGTCATCAAATTTCACCGAGATGAAGCAACCCACATTTGGTGTTCTTACAAATGTCATCAAATTTCATCGAGATGAAGCAACCCACATTTGGTGTTCTTACAAATGTCATCAAATTTCACCGAGATGAAGCAACCCACATTTGGTGTTCTTACAAATGTCATCAAATTTCACCGAGATGAAGCAACCCACATTTGGTGTTCTTACAAATGTCATCAAATTTCACCGAGATGAAGCAACCCACATTTGGTGTTCTTACAAATGTCATCAAATTTCACCGAGATGAAGCAACCCACATTGACGTCAACGTCATCTTGATCCGATAGTCTGGTCATCTATGAAACAATCTGATATTTGTACCACTGAATTACCAGTATCGGTAACACTGAATTCTCCGAATCAGATGTATTAGATTCGTCAGTCATTCTTTTCATATTTTTCTTTGGACATTTTCTGTCAAATGAAATCTCTTTAATACGGATTGTTTCAGAAGAGCTCTCTTTTTCTTCATAGGAAGTTTAGATACACTTAGGATGCAAGTTTTCTGGTGTTATTTTACACGGAGATAACTTTCAGAGTTTGTAAAATACTTTCAGATTCAGATGCAAGAAATTTGTTTGGAGATTGAGTGCATTTCTATATTAATATAATTTTAAACTAACTAACCATCATGTCATTTCACCACTGGGGTAGGCAGAGAGGACGGACCGTCTAACAACTCGGATCTTGGCATACACTTCTTGCTTCATTCACATTCATACATTCTCTTCTGTTATTCCTACTTCTGACATGGCCCGACTTAAGAATTTGATTCACTTGATCGTGTCATGTCTTCCTCGGACGTCCCCGGCTTCTTCCATTCACATTCGCGTCATATGTTCTCCTTATACTCCTTTCTTCGTTCATTCGCTCTACATACCTGAACTACCTAAGCGTCCCTTTCTTAATCGTGCTCATAACCCATACATCAGCCTTGCATTCCTTACAAATCTCAACTTTTTTCACACGATCATACATGGTTTTACCACACATTCGTCTCAGAGATCTCATTTCCACAGCATTCAGTCTACTTTCATCCTTTCTATGCCTCACTGCCATACATCAGGGTTGGTATCAGCACTCCATTGTGGACTGCTAGTTTCACTTCATTGAACAACTTTTTGTTATATCTTTTTAAACGGGTTATTATTGTCATCCTCTTATTAAATTTCCTTGCTGCTGTAGAATTTGTTTCCTTTTTTGGCAATATATCAGCTATAGCCGTTATCGTGTTGTCTGCATCAATGAAATGTCCCTGTTTGTAATTGATCACCATTTTACCTAAAGATTTTAAAATTATTATTACATAGTAATAAAATCATAATGCAACCATGTTTAAATGGAAAACCTAAGAGTAATGTATTTTCAATTAAAAAGGGGCCCCTCCGACGGCCAATATTAATTTAAAGTAAACGCATAATCTAAATATGACAATAAATATTAGAACTTCGATTGCTTAGTTATATTAAAAATGTCAAAATCAATAATATATTGAACAAAGTACTCTCAAAATATTACTAGAAAATGAACAAAACCTTAACGTAACCTATATATCGTATTGTTAATTTTTTTGTGTACAGTGCCAGGGAACATTTCTCCCTCTTCCTGTGTCAACCGTGGTTAGAGGTGCATAAATGTGGAGATAATCTTCTCTACCCAGTGAGCGGGCTGCCTATGGCTAGTGTAGGGCTTTTATTTATTTTTATTTCAAAGTATTGTAAAGTGTGTTTTATGCGCTAGCGGCACTTGCTGATGGCGATCTTATATTTAAGCTCGCTCACTAAGGTAATGGAGGGTATAAGATGTAATTTGGGCGGAAACGGAGGGGGGTAATAAGTAACCTAGATCATTTATTTGTGATTTTTTAAACCACGTTCACGCACCAGATTCGAGGGTGTCATGGGTACCCCACCTGTCAGATGGTGCCACCTCTACCGTACATAATTGTAAAAATGGTAAAACGATGTACAATGAAGCTCGGATTACGAGTAACTTGGTTTGCAAGTGTTGCACAAAGCCAGCAAAAAGATTAAATACATTTTCACTTGATAAACGAGCGATGCCTTGCCATACAAGCAATAAATCTGTAAAATATGGGGGAAACGGTTCAAAATTTCATGAAAAACACCGCACTAGTAAGGCTGTAGCAGTGAGAGCGATAAATCGTTTAACGACAATGCGATGACAAATTTCCGAAAATTCTCAAAAGGAGACAAAAGTGATTGGTGAAAAATTACATTAAATTTAGGTATTTTGTAATAAAAAAATGATCGAAAACTACGTTTATTTTTTTAAAATCATTTTTATATGAATATTTTTCGAAGTTTTGGAATGAAACATCCTGGTTTCACACAAGTGTTTAGGTTTACAAATACATTTCCGGAACGGATTGTGCTCATAAACCGAGGCTCCATTGTACGTGGAACTGTTGCAGGACCTGCAGAGGGACTGCACCACCCAGCCTAGCATTGTTTTTTATGTGAGCACTGCACAAGTGCTTTACCTTGTATTTTTGTAAATACCTTGTTTGCATTGAATGGAAAGATCTTTCATGTTATAACGGTAATTGCTTGATTGAACCATTTTGTGTCGGTATTAAATACATACAATAGTTTCCATTTGATCCTTTTTTACTCTTCAATTTAAAAAATATATACCCAGTTGTAAAGAAATTATTTGATGCGGTATATAACTCTTGCAATAGTTTCAGCCGTTAACCAGAGATGTCACTGAGACCTTGCTAAGATAAACAAATTATAACATTTCTTTATCTTGGCAACTAGCTTGAATAACGGGTATTGGAAGATACCGGGGTCAAGAGAACAATGGCTTCCAGGCTGTTGACAGAAAGCATGTTGTGGTCTGGATCCACGCAGGGTAAGTAAATTTGGAGCACCCTCCATTGAAATGCCAGTTGAACAAACACAGGTTTCACCGCACCATGTTTGTTGCAATGGGAAACTATAAGTTCAATAAATTGTCAATTTGCTTAAGAGGAACGCGTGCAATGTTCTAACATTGCAGTGTGCTGAAGCTAGCGGCTGTCGTGGGAGGGGTGTTCTGACTACTGTAACAGTGTTAGTATTCTTCACCGTCGCAAGCCAGCAAAAAAATGTAAATGCGTAACAGAAATGGAGCATTTAGTTTTGTGCGTAAATATTTACACGAATCCGGCGAAAGGCTCCTTTTGTTGAGTTCATTAGCATTCGCAGACACATATAGGACACACGTGGACAGTAACCAATGTGACGAGCACACGTCTCGGCCCAAGTTATGGTGAGGTAGGATTTCTCCAATCTGACACGAGATTACTTATATTTCTTTTCATCAAAATCTTCATTTTTATCTTTCTCTCTCTGCTCCGTCATTAAAAATAATTACATTTAACTGTTTGCAGTGTTTTAGCTATATGTAGTTTTTTTATTATTATTTTAATTTAATTAATGTTTAGTTTTAAATGTTAGTTCAGGGTTAAAAATATCAAGTTTTAGCAATATATTAATTTGGCAAATCACGGTTATAGATTGAAACAACCCGACCTAAGCTATTTATCATTGACCTCGGCAAAAACGGCACAAAAAAATAGCAATTTAAAACAACACCGAGTGAATGACAGAAAAGTAGGGGAAGCCCGAGGAAGAACACGATCAAGTGAATCAAGTACTCTAGTCGAGCGATGTCAAGAGTCAGAATAACAGAAGAATATATTTATGACATGATATATGATTTTTTTATGTGAATACTGCACAAGAGTCTCAACTACTTCCAACCGTCTAAAGCCAGTGGGACTATGGCATCCCCAATTGGCATATGTTGTGAGGTTGAGGGTATTGGGGAGGGGAAGGAGGAAGGTGGGGAAGTACCCAGCTATTCAGATCTGGTCACCAAACACGGCAAAGGCATTCCAAGCAAAGTTTTGATTCTGAATAGTGGTCTTTCACTAGGACGATACTGAAATTATCTACCACTCTGGAATATGCCAAAAATTTACTTTATTAGGTATATATTGTTTTTAAATTAATTAAAAATTACTTTGTAATTGTTTTAATTAAATAAATTGCGAAATAACACAAATTAGTCAAGTAAAATTTACTTGAAAGGTATTAAGTTGGGATTTGACTGGAGGTAGGAATGCGGGAGAGGGAGAGGAGGAAGGGTGGGCCAGATCAGTTACACGAGACAGATCTTTAGTACAGACTTACCCGGAGAGGGGTGTCCCTCCAGGGAGCTCGGCTCTGGACCTTCGACTAGCTCAGTTTTCGGCAGGTCAAGAAGCTCTTCTTCGGGAATTGGGAACTGGGACTCGAAATTTGTCAAATGAAACGACTGAATGCTTTCAGACCCAGTGTTTAATTCAGAGGAAGGTACAGACATGGTGAATGTAGTTATGGTGAACAGTAGGCTAACCTAACCTCAAATGAATGTTACGGGCAAATTCTCTCTGATATCCTCCAAAACGGGCATGTAAACAGGGACTCGAATAAGTTACAACACAAACAGGGGGAAATGTAAAGACAGCTCACGGTTTAGGTTGTAGTGGCAATTTGGGATCTCCGTGGAAGCCATTATCAGCCCTCCAAGATGGTGGCTTGCGTGCTTCTCCGAGACGTAGTGGGTGACGGGTCGGGAGGCCATCTTCAGAGCAGGCGAGTGAGTGTGCTCCCGAGACGGGTTCCGGGCGGGGAATGAATCGTGTCGCCGAGCAGAGCGGGAATCTGTCTTCGTGCGAGGTCTTGTTTGCGGCCGCGTGTCGCGCCGGTGTTGTCTTACGCGAGGCTAGGTTTTTTAGGAACTTACTGACGTTACGTAACAAAGGGCTTAAGCCATGTTTGGTGACCAGGTCTAAATAGCCAGGTACTCCCTCACCTTGCTCTACCCCATCTCCTTCCCTTCCCCACTACCGTCAGCCTCAACATACCACTATTGGTGATGCCAGTCCCACTGGCTCCAGAAGGTTAGGAGCAGTAGGGACTCTTGTGCAGTACGTAAATGAAAGTTAGGTACGCTAATCGTTAGAAACCTGAACAGCATATCTGAAACATTTTTCATAAATAACAAATTTGGTGTTACGCGACAACCAGCTTACTTTAGAGACAAACTATACTACAATAAAAACTTCCACACACACCATAGAAGACTTTAGGCAAAAAAAAACAAATCCCAAAAACAATATATTTTTTAATTAACTAAAAACTTATTTGTAACGCATCTATAAACTTAATTGTAACGATTGCCCGGCAATTTATATAGGTAAAACCGCGAGAAACGTAAACATTACAGTCAAAGAACATATTAGATGCTTAACAAGTATAGATTTTTCAGAATTCGCCGAACATTTAATTAATACTAACCGTAATTTTGATAAAAGTACAGGAGTACAATTAATACATAAAAATAGTATAGGCTTGCGCCTTAATAACTTAGAGGCATTAGAAATATCAAAATCAAATAAAAATAATATATGCCAAATTTTAAATAAACAATTAGATTTAACCCAAAGTCCGATTTTAAGGATGTTCCCTATCTTCCCCAACCCCTCCCCCTACCTCTCTATCTACCGCACTACCCCCCCCTCTGTGATGCTCTGTTTTGTTCTACCCTATCGTGCTCTCTCTTTTCATCACTTTCTCTGTCTCCATTATGATATCTCTGTATTTTAATTTTAGTTTATATGTGTACATTCCTGAAGAAGGTTGAGTCCAACCGAAACCGGTCGAATGCATAAATATGTATAAAAATAAAGTGGCTTAAAACAAAAACATTTTTTATTTAAATTAAAAAATTTACTTTGTTTTCACCGCTTTATAAATATAAATACATATCTACATGTTTCGAAAGCGATGCTTTCATCGTCAGGTATATATGGAAAAAAAAAAATGATAAAAGTTGGAACACAATAATGTAAGAATAGACAAATTATAAACATAAACAAAAATTTATTAAAGTAGGTTAGTAATTAATCAAAAATTCTAATTAAAAATATTATAAAACATTGAATAACAAATTTATATTAGAATTTAATAAAGAAATTATTTTTATTATTATTAATAATATGAAAATAAATTCAAGAGACAGCTATTTAAAAGAAAAATTGATTAATTATTAAACTTAATTCACTATTAACGCTTTTTCTGATTTCTACAATTTCAGATGTATCTATTTGTATGTAAAAATTTTAAACCTTTATTTATATCAAATGAATGATTGGTTTCTATAATATGATTAGTGATATGGTTATAAACTCGGAGAATTCAGTAGTTTGGTCGAACTACATGAGTTTTTTTTTTTAATATTAGCATAAATCGACAAAATAACACAAGTGTTTTTCACATTTTTATGCATTCCTAGAGAGATTTTCGGTGACTTTGCTAGCGAATTTTCATTTTTTGATCTGTCGAGACTATTGTTTATTGTTCTCTGGGAAATGGATGAAAATGGTATTTAATAATGTGTAGATTATAATTGGTCATACGTTCTTCAATTCACGGCAATAAGATGAATAATCTAAATGAGCATAGAGATGATATTTACTTCTATATTGGAAACTAAATGGAATTGGAATAAGCCGGTTTTTAAAGTTTCACCATATTTTGACAATCGATTACGTGAACAATCGTGAAAACGATTTAAATTTAAAGCTGCCAAAAATGGGTTTTTCTCCGTGAAATGGCAATCAAGGTTAATTTTTCAAGTATAGTGGAATGATGCATGTTTGCAAATATTACCCTCAATTGAGCTAGATTAGAAATTTTATAATTTTGATATAGTTCATAAAACTATCAAATAAGCTGTCATCACCGACATCAACCATATTTACGTGAAAGGAACAATGCTCTAACGAATGACCTAATAATAATAATTCGACGGCCTCCATGGTCGAGGGGTAAGGCTCTAGACTACGAATCCGAAGGTCGCGGGTTCAAATACCGGTCTGCACAAGTAAATTATATTTATTTAATTTGTGCTGTTTCACAATTAATTAATTTAAAAATAATATATAGTATATTTGCGCACGTTCCAGAGTGGAAGATACGCTCAGTATCGTCCTGGTGAAAGACCACCATTCAGAATTGAAATGGCTTTTAGCCGTGTTTGGTGACCAGATCTGAATAGCCAGGTATTTCATACATTCTTGAAACTCCCATTGAATTTGGAGTTACCCAGGGGTCTGTCCTAGGTCCCATTCTCTTCATTCTCTATACTAATCGTCTAGAACACCTCATTCACTCAGCTGGCTTTGAATCACAAGGCTATGCAGATGATCGTCTGATCTTTAAATTTTGTTCCCCGGATGAAAAAGACGTCCTAAAAAATGAGGTAGTTAGCTTCATTAATACGGTTTCAAGTTGGATGTCTGTCAATAAACTCAAACTTACTCCAGCAAAGACAGAATTTATTTAGATAGCTTCCCCTGGAAGGCAAGGCCTCCTTGATTCCAATCCAATACGTATTCAGGATACAGATGTAATTCCTTCTACAGAAATAAAATTCCTAGGTTTCACTATAGACAATAGTCTTTCTCTTCAATCGCAAATTACAAAAGCTGTAAGTTCTGGTTTTTTCCATCTTAGACAGGTAAAATCAATCAGGAGATGTCTTCCCTCTGATGGAGCAAAATCACTCATAAATTCCTTCGTTGTTTCACATATGGACTATTGTAATAGTGCATATGCTGGCCTCCCTCAAAAACAATTCAATAGAATCCAGTCCGTCTTCAATGCTGCGGCGAGAATGATATTTGGTGAATCTAAATGTTGTCATCTAACCCCACTTCTAAGGGATCAGCTTCATTGGCTTCGATGCCCTGAAAGAATAGAGTTCAAGATCTGCTTACTGACCTTCAAAGCATTGCAGGGAATGGCGCCAGCCTATATATCTGAACTATGCATCCGACAGGACTTAAGTGATAGACAGCATACTCTGAGATCAGCAGATCTAGATACTACTAATCGTCTAATTGAACTTTCAAGGTCAAATCGAGCCGTCTACTATGATCGCTCTTTTCGTGTAAATGGCCCTCTCATTTGGAATAAACTTCCCCCAGCTCTTACTAATATCCAGAAATTGACTGAATTTAAACGGGCTTTAAAAACAAACTTATTTAAAAAATCCTACTGTCTATAAATTTTAATTTCTCTTCAATTTATTATAAAAAGTCATTTCCTCAAGCCTCTGGTAGTTGTTTGGTTTCGGTTTCCTCCGTATATATATTTTTTAATTTTTTATGTGAAGTCCGTTATTGCTGAACATAACCCGACTCCTGTCTTAAAATGTTACTATTTTTGTAGTAATATTGTGAATGTGTTATTTTTGTATAGCCATATATATGTATACTGTATAATATTTTGTAATTTTTTTTATGAATATGCACCTAAGGAGTACTGTAGGAGTAGTATTAAGAATTAGCAGGAATGTATGTAATATGTTAAGAATGAATATAATAGAATAGAATGTAAAAGTAGCACTGTAGGATACCACTGAATGGAGTTATTTAATCATTTTTAAATTTATTTATAGTAAAGCGCACTTGAAGTGAAACAACACAAAACTGCGCTATATAAATGCTTTGTTATTATTATTATTATTATTCTTCTTCTTCCCCTCTCTAATACCTTCTGCATCACAACATTCCCCAATTGGTGATGCCATAGTCTCACTGGCTCCAGACAGTTGGGACTCTTGTGCGGTATTCATATAAAAAAAAAAAATTATAGTGTTTTCTCTAACATCTTGTACCCCAGAGATAATACTAAAAAGTATAATTACGAAGGCATAGGTAAATTATGTTTCTTAAACTAACTTAATATACACGTTTTTCTTTTAAGCCGCTTTATTCAATAAAGTGGCTTAAAAAAAACATTATTCATTTAAATTATAATGTCAAGCTTTATTATATATTAGATAATTTAATATATACGACTGTGTTAAAAAATGTGGAGATCCGGAAATAATAAAAGGCTGATGGAAGCGTAGGCTTAGATGGTTTGGGTATGTAGAGCAGATGAAAGAAGAAGGTAGTGTAAGTACATGACGTGAAATTAAATGGTAGAAGTAGTCGATAATGCATAAGACATGGCACAATCGAGTGAATTAAATCTTGAGTTGGGTCATGTCAAGAGTCTGAATAACAGAAAAGAATGTATGAAACGATGTATTAATGTGAATGAAGCAAGAAGTATGTGCCAAGATCGAGTTGTTCAGCGGTCCGTCCTGTCTGCCCACCCCTTCGGGGACACGGCGTGATTGTTAGTTAGATAAACTTGAAACAATCTTATAAGCATGTACTTTAAAAGAAGTGTTTTTATTTAAATTATGTTGTTTTTAGGCTATTATCAACTTGTAATTCTAATCATTACGATTATTCCTGCATTAGAGTTTCCATTTTTTTAAATTTTATTTAACTTTTCTGTAGCAGGGTACATTAAAAATTGTGTGAAAGATAAAAATTGTGTGAAAGATAAAAAAAGTTAGGTAAAGTTAGTTGAACGATGATTGATGTGAGCAGCGCACAAGGAACCGCACAACTGCTCCTAACCATTTGGAGCAAGATTGCAACCCAAATTGGGGTATGTTGCGAGGCTGATGGCAGAGGGGATGAGAAGGAGATGGGTTAGAGGAAGGTGGGTAAGTACTTGGCTATTCAGATTTGGTCACCAAATACGGCATAAGCCATTTTAAGTGAATTTTATACAAAAATCATACATCGTACAGTGCTCAAACAATAAATTTAAGGTAAACGATTTTTCTTTTAGAGGTTTGTAATTTGTAATACATATTATGTAACAAACTATGTAATAAAAAAGTGTACCAGGGGTGTTAGTTGAAGTTTGCCAGTTTTACTCATAGATGTCGCTAGAGATATCTATACATTTCTATGATTTGGCATCTATGTCATATTTTTCTATGGACATTAACCTTCAAAAATACACAAGTTACATTCTGCTAAAATAATAGTGTCATAGTTGGTTACCTCAGTGAATATGTCGAGTTTCGTTCCAAGTAAATCGCATTTGCGGCATTCGTTGCTTTTCTCATTTCATCAAAAGAAAAAAGCAGTTGAAGCTCATCAGTTGCTGGTAGAAACTTATGGTGAACATGCTCCAGTGATAAGAACATATGAGACATGGTTTCGTCAATTTAAAAGTGGAGATTTCGATTTAACAGCCAATGAACATCCTGGTGAAACGAAAAAGTTCGAAGACGAGGAATTGCAGGCGTTATTGGATGAAGACCCAACCCAATCGCAACAACAATTGGCCCAAACACTCAATGTGACCCGAGGAGCAATTTGCCAACGTTTAAAAGCCATGGGAGAGATCCAAAAGTATGGAAAATGGGTACCACACCAAATGAACGAGACAAATCGAAAATCGAAAAACCATTTGTGAAATGCTGCTTCAAAGATTCGAAAGGAAATCTTTTCTGCATCGAATTGTCATGGGGGACGAAAAATGGATTTATTTTGAGAACCCGAAGCGGAAAAAATCATGGCTTTCACCTGGTGAGGCCGGCCCATCGACTCCAAGGCCAAATCGCTTTGGGCGTAAGACAATGCTCTGTGTTTGGTGGGACCAGTGTGGTGTGGTGTACTTCGAGTTATTAAAACCTGGTGAGACGGTGAATACGGATCGCTACCAACAACAAATTATCAATTTGAATCATGCGTTGATTGAAAAACGGCCGGAATGGGCCCGAAGACATGGCAAAGTTATCCTACAACATGACAACGCACCGCCTCATACAGCTAAAGCAGTGAAGAACACTCTCAAAGCAATGAATTGGGAAATATTATCGCACCCTCCGTACTCTCCAGACCTTGCCCCGTCCGACTATCACCTTTTCGCATCGATGGGACACTCACTCGCAGAGCAGCGCTTCGCCAATTTTGAAAAAGTCGAAGAGAAATTTTTTTTTTGGAATGGTATCCATGATTTGCCTCAAAGACTGGTAAAATGTATAGAATCCGATGGTCAATACTTTGAATAAAAAAAATTTGAGATTCCCTTGAGAATTAAGCGTTTTCTTTATTGAAAAAACCGGCAAACTTCAACTAACACCACTGGTATATTCCTGAGGATGATAGCATTGCTATCGAAACATGTAGTTATTTATTTATTTTTATAAAAGTGGTGTAAACAAAGTACATTTTTAATTATTTAATTACTGTATACTCCCTTTACATAGCGTATATCCGGCCTCACTTAGAATATTGAAAGAATCCAAAGCATTCAACGTAAATTCTTTAAGCATATAAATTTAATTTACACTTTGCAAATAATACCGATTCCTTAAAATTCCATAACCTCATCACGCTTCAAACGCACCACTTCATATTTGATCAAGTCTTGTTATTTAAAATTATGAATAATGGCCTGGACTCGCCAGAGCTCATTAACTTTATAAACATTCACATACCATTAAGACCAACCAGAGAAACCGATTTTTTTTATTTGCCAACATGCAGGACCAATCTTAGAATAAATTCTCCAATTCCCCGTATTTGTGTGCAACATAATGCACAATTTCACAATATCGACATTCTTTCAAAATATCGAACCGAAGTAATACGTACGAACACAAATTGATGCACGAGTATAAAATGTATCGAGAGCATCTCCTGTCCCGATCCTCTCTTCCTCTTCCTCTTCCCCTTCCTTCTTATTTTGTTTTTTTTTTCTAATAAAACATCTTTACTTAATCACTTTTAGCATAAGGAACTTTGTTGGCTCACCTTTTGCCTTTTATATAAATCTGTATTAAAAGCTGTCTGTGTCTTACAGTTACAGTTATATAATGTTACCTACTATTTTCCATATAAATAGGGCGTTAATAAATAAAATAATTTTTTTCCCAAAAAATAACAATTTTTTAAAACTTTTAAAAGAGGCGAATAATTTTAAAAAATAATAAAGACAAAATTGAATGAAACTGAAATATTTTATTAAATTCACAAATCTTAAATTAATTACATACTTTAAAGATAATCGTCAAATATTCATTTTTTATTTACAAAATTTATAGAGAACTATTTAGTTTTATCATTAAACCGTTTTCACCAGACTAAACTAATATACTACCTACGTTCTTCATTGTATCGGTGAGAAAGCAGAGTGCTGCGCGACTGGACAATAAACTCTATGCAAACATTGAAGGTAGGCGAGACCTTTTAACTCCCAGTAAACCACAATATGTCAGTAATTTCATAAAATAAACAATAGTATGAGAGGCCCCGAGGTACGAGTTTCCCGAACATTGGATTAGTAGTTGATCTATGCCGGAATTAATTAACTTTTGTTTTTCTCATTCCTCCGAGAACCGTATCAGAGAGTTTTACTATATTTATAATTAGGTTTTTAAGTAAGTGGATTGATTCAGTCCTCCTCGTAGTCCTCGTCCTCGGAGACGTACTTCTTGGCGGCCTTCTTCCTGCGACCCGGCGTACCCTTGCCGCGCCCTTTCAGCTTTATCTTCATCTTCACGGAGCGACTCGACTCCCCATCCGACTCTTCGTCTTCTTCTTCACTGGGATCATTGGAGGGCATGGCCAGAACGCGAGCGCGCGCCGTTTCGAACACGCCGCGCAGCGCCACACTGTCCTCGTAAATGAGGGACGCCTCTTCGTTGTATGTCTGCGCGTTCTGGCACAGCTGGTTAAAGTCCTTCTCCAGGTCGTTCATGTCCGCATACTGGGGAAGACAGAATACAATAATCCTTTTTTTTTGGCTTCCACCCATTAAGGGCGATCTTGACCATGTTTAATCAATTAGATTTAATAGTACAGATTGTTCTTAAAGATAGTGTAAAATTTATGCCTTTTTAATCCCCAATGACTTAATTTTTATAAATATATTTTGCTAGTTAATTTGGGGGGAGTTGAGACTTAGGAGGCAGGGAATACTGGTAGGGAGTTGAGACTTGGGAGGCAGGGAATACTGGTAGGGAGTTGAGACTTAGGAGGCAGGGAATACTGGTAGGGAGTTGAGACTTAGGAGGCAGGGAATACTGGTAGGGTTGAGACTTAGAGACTGGTAGGAGTTGAGACTTAGGAGGCAGGAATACTGGTAGGGAGTTGAGACTTAGGAGGCAGGGAATACTGGTAGGGAGTTGAGACTTAGGAGGCAGGGAATACTGGTAGGGAGTTGAGACTTAGGAAGCAGGGAATACTGGTAGGGAGTTGAGACTTAGGAGGCAGGGAATACTGGTAGGGTTGAGACTTAGAGGCACTTAGGAGGCAGGGAATACTGGTAGGGAGTTGAGACTTAGGGAATACTGGTAGGGAGTTGACAGGAGGCAGGGAATACTGGTAGGGAGTTGAGACTTAGGAGGCAGGGAATACTGGTAGGGAGTTGAGACTTGGGAGGCAGGGAATACTGGTAGGGAGTTGAGACTTAGGAGGCAGGGAATACTGGTAGGGAGTTGAGACTTAGGAGGCAGGGAATACTGGTAGGGAGTTGAGACTTAGGAGGCAGGGAATACTGGTAGGGAGTTGAGACTTAGGAGGCAGGGAATACTGGTAGGGAGTTGAGACTTAGGAGGCAGGGAATACTGGTAGGGAGTTGAGACTTGGGAGGCAGGGAATACTGGTAGGGAGTTGAGACTTAGGAGGCAGGGAATACTGGTAGGGAGTTGAGACTTAGGAGGCAGGGAATACTGGTAGGGAGTTGAGACTTAGGAGGCAGGGAATACTGGTAGGGAGTTGAGACTTAGGAGGCAGGGAATACTGGTAGGGAGTTGAGACTTAGGAGGCAGGGAATACTGGTAGGGAGTTGAGACTTAGGAGGCAGGGAATACTGGTAGGGAGTTGAGACTTAGGAGGCAGGGAATACTGGTAGGGAGTTCAATTTTAAGTTTTACCAATTCATGCATAAAGTCTGTAATTATGGTCCACAATCACAGTAAGGCGAGCTGACTATGTGGAATCTGGCGAGATGACTAAGACAAGAAGTGTGACCTAGTCTCATTCCAGTTATGGAGGAAATATATTTTTTTGGCATGCAAGTGTATTTATGAAACCAGGGCTTGACAGGAATAAAATACAATCATAACTAACAAACCATCATGCCGTTTCTCCGCAGGGGCAGGCAGAGTGGACGGACTGCCTAACAACTCGATCTTGGCATACACTTCTTGCTTCATTCACATTCATGCATCGTCTCATACATTCTCATATTCCAACTTCTTACATGGCCCGGCGGCTCAAGTATTTAATTCACTCAATCGTGCCATGTCTTCCTTGGGCGTCCCCTGCTTCTTCTTTCATTCACATTTACGTCATATATTCTCCTTACACTCCTTTCTTCGTTCATTCGCTCTACATGCCCAAACCATCTAAGCATCCCTTTCTTAATCTTGTTCATGACGCTTACATCAGCCTTGTATTCTTTACGAATCTCAATATTTTTCACACAATCATAGATGTTTTACCACATATTCGCGTCAGAGATCTCATTTCTAAGGCATTCAGTTTACTTTCATCCTTCCTCTGCCAATTCCATGCCTCACTGCCATACATCAGGGTTGGTATCAGCACTCCATTGTGGATTGCTAGCTTCGCTTCTTTGGACAACTTTTTGTTAGCGCCAACCGCGTTCAGTCCTCTGTTAATGGAGTTTCCTGCATTCACCCTTCTTTAAATATCCCTATCAGTCTTTCCATCTCTCGTAAACATACTTCCCAAATATACAAACTCATCAACCTGCTCCAAGTATTCGTCATTCACAACTATATTGCACACTGTTTTCGCACTCTCTCTTTCAAACACATAACTTTAGACATTCTTATATTCATCATTAGCTCATTCTTCATACATACTTCGTTCATCCTAGATACGAGGGACTGTGGATCTTCCATACTGTTAGCAATCAGCACCACATCATCAGCATTCAACGGGCAACATACTTTCAGATTACTCATTTTCGCTCCCAAGCCCACCTCTTTCAATTCTTGCATACAATTATCCATGTATAGATTGAATAACCACAGTGACATTACGCAGCCTTGCTTAACACCTTTTGTGATATCAAACCACTCCGTAAAATCACCGTTTACCCTAACACACGCAACAAACAGTTTCCTCATACAGAGATGCGATTGTCTGTATGAGATTAGCATTCACTCCATACTTGGACAATACCTTCCATAATTTTTTCTGTCAACTCAGTCGTGTGCTTTTTGTAGATCTACACTGGTTTTCTGCCAGAAACTTCTCTGTGAGAATACGCAATGAGAAAATCTGATCCATGCATCCCATTCCACTCATACATAAATGCACCTTGCACATCCCATATCTTATATTTTGTTTTCGTTTGTACCCTTTCAATCAATATCCTACCATACAGCTTTCCAACTGAACTTAGCAGGCTAATATTCCCCACCTTCCTCTTCCCTTTCTCCTTCCCCTCCTCAATACGTTCAGCCACACAACATTCCCAATTGGGGATGCCATAGTCTCACTGGCTCCAGACGGTTGGGAGCAGTTGGGACTCTTGTGGGGTAATCACAAAAAAATAATAATAATAGCCCTGTGATTTCCACATTTCATACCCTTTACCTTTGTATAGAGGCATGATCACAGCCCTCCTCCTCCAATGTAATGGCGTGTAACCCTCCTCTAAACACTGGTTAAAAAGTTTGCATAACCATGTGAGAATTAAACGGCTATCTCCTTTAAAGTATTCGGCAGTAATATTGTCGAAGCCAACAGCCTTACCATTCTTCATACATTTAATTTATCTTTTTATTTTATCTATGCTGATTTTGGGAACGTTCATGTCATCATCATTCATACCTGATTCGCCACTGGGACCACTTTCAGTCGGGTTGCTTTCAAAAACCTCTTCAAAGTATTTCATCCATCTCACTTTTATTTCTTTCTCATTCGTTAACATTTTTCCATTTTTCGATTTTATCCCTTGCATACGAGTACATCTACTTTCTGAACCATTTCGGGACTTTTTGACCTCCTTCCAAAATAGTTTAATAGTTTCTTGGAAGTGCTTTGTCATTTTGATTCCTTCTTTCTCTTCCAGGCGTTTCTTTCGTTCTTTCACTCCAACACTTACTCTTTTCTTACATCCCTTGTATACTTCTTTCGCTTGATTCCACTCTTCACTAGGAGCACTGCCAGTCGCTATCAGACATAATCACACTTTCTCCTTCTCTGAGACCAGTGCTTTAATTTCATCATCCCACCATGCATCGCATTTTCTTCCTACCTTTGCTTACTTATTCCACATACCTCTCTAGCAGATTCACAGAGACTCACTGTTACGTGGTTCCATGTTTCGTCTATATTTAGACTGTTCATTTCCTTCTCATTCAATTTCATCTCTACACAATTCTCATACTTACTATTGACATATCTAAATTTGGACATGGACATAACAACAGTGTGCGTGACTGACCTTTCCGTCATCGATGCGGGTCATGATCTTCTTGATGTCCATGGGCCGCTTGATGACATCGTAGTAGTCAGGCAGCTCCCTGCGAGAAGGCAGCTTCATGAAGGGCTCCGACAGGGGCCGCCCATCGTTCCTGGAAGCACCCCTTCGTACATTCTAACAACATTCTGCTGTGTCTAACAAAACATAACTGCAACTAGAATACACTGACCTATATGTCTTTATTGCTCGTGCTGTTCATTTTTAAAGTTACCACGGTAATTTTCTTTTCACAATGGACAGTTTCAACAAAGAGTCTCAAGAGCTTTAATGACATCTTCAGATAATAATAATGTTTTATTATCTTTTTTTAATAACAAAATAATAAATAATGATTTCTTCACTGGGATTTTCCGTGCTGCGGATTTCATTTACAAATTATTAAATTGATGTACTTGATGAAAAATACAAAATAATTGTAAGGTGAGTTGTTTGTGTTTGTGTGGTGGTTCCAGTGTTAGTCTGTATTTGGTGTGTAACATATCCAGTGTTTTATTTAATTTTTAAATTTATTATGGTTGTAGTGATTTTTAAAGGATACTGAAATTGTGTTGTACAGTTTAGTACGGGGGTTGTCCGTAAAATAAGTTTCCCCATTTTTTTTTAAATAGGGAAATTAAAATATTCTTTAAAACTCTGGATCGTAGCTCGGTCTTGCCCCTCCACATCCCCACCCGGCCAAACTCGCTGCGACGCTCAATGTCGGTTTGGCAGCCGTAAAGAATGGAGCTCCCGATCGCATCGCCCGCGAGGTGTGAAGTATGCTTCGTGATTCGTTTTTCGTAAGCATCCTTGGTAAGCACCTTGCACAAAGCTTAGAATAACCTAGATGTTCTGTTAGGATCTTGTCTATAGTTGTCTTGCTGACATCTGGGATCATCTCGCTAAGCTCCCGAACCGTCAGTCTTCGATCTGCCAGCATTGCCGCTTCCACTTTCGCAATCGTTTCGTCACTGACCGATGGCCGTCCGGACCGCTGTTCGTCATGGACGTCTGTGCGCCCTTCTTTGAATTCTTTGCACCACTTGCGCACCATTTGAACACTCATGCACCTTTCTCCATACACTTCTGTCAGTTCAGAATGAATTTCCGTCGCCGAATGGCCTTTGGCACACAAAAAACGAAGTGGAGAAAAGTATGTTTAATAATTTGTCGTTGCGTTTTTGTAAATAAACATAACCAAAAATTAGTAATGCGTCAGAAAAAAGTAATATTTCTGATTGGATTTTGATAAGCCTATGTAAATTTATAAAATATTTAATAAATATTTTCCTATTTAAAAACATTACGTTTATCGTATTGCGTAATAATACTATCATTATTTTGAATTAATAAATAATAACTCTCCGACGTCCCTCTCCCCGTAAAAACAAAAACATTATTCATTTTAATATTAATTAATAAGTTTCTTTTGCTAAAAAGGGATTCAAACAAAAATATTGAAAAATCTGTTGTCGGATAATGTACGCATCTTTATCCAATTTTAGTTTTGCTAAATTTACCAAAGTTAAATCATCATGCAACTTTACTCACGGGTCCTGGTACTCCACCACCTGCTTCAACACTCGTCGCATCTGGCGCTTCAGCTGGCGCGCATCCGGGCCCTGGGGGGGCGCAGGGGTCCCGGGACTAGAGCCCGAACCCGTGCCGCGCCGTGCCTTCTTGCCGCCCCCGCCGCTTGTGGAGCACGACGCCATCACACTGTCGTCGTCCGACTCATCCTGACGCCTACAGCAGAGATAAACATATAGTTATACGTTGACCTATTATCGGGCCTATTATTGTATAATAAAGTCAAGTAGGTATAAAGAATGAGTACCTCCTCTTGCGTCCCTTACGCTTCTTCTTGACAGATCCTGTGCTACCGGCGTCGTCGTCTTCGTCCTGTTCATCCTCTCCAAACTCCTCGTCGATGGCCTTCAGCCACTCCTTCTCCGTCAGCGAGTCCGTGTAGTCCACCTCCTTGCGCTGCCTCGAGCCCCGGCCCAGCAGGCTCTCGTCCTCTTCGTAGGTCCACTTCTGCACTTGCTGCGAGGGATACAAGGGATTATAGAATCATCTAAGCTAGTACCTATAATAGTTACAACAATACTTAGTGAGTCCGTATAGTCCACCTCCTTGCGCTGCCATACATCTTCTGGGCATGTGCAGATTTCACTCCCTGCAGCTCAGCAGAGAGAGGTATGCCACTACCCGTTGTTTTAGGCTGTATTGAGAATTTGGCTATTTTGGAGCGCGTAAGTCTCTATGTTCCCGATGACTATCTAACACAGCGTTTTTATAGATTATTCTATCTTCCTACCTGTAGGACCAACCTGCCAATGGTTCTCCCGGTGGGGAGGAGTATATTGTTCCTGAACAAAATGTCGAGGAGATGGACATATTTTGTGTCAGTGAGGAGAGATTCAAAAGGGAAATTCTATTGATTCAAGAAATAATCTCCTTTCAAGAATCCATTCCATTTCAATCATTTATATGTGTATTAAATGTATAAGAAATTAAATAAAAATATAATTATATCAGGTAGTTTAACTACAATAGTAGAACAGGTGGTACATACTGCCTCATCCACCTTGACCAGCCAGTCAGGCAGCTCGCACTCCTGGATGAGACGTGTCTTGGTTTCCGTGGCCTTGCGCTCCGCATCCATCTGCCGAAACTGCTCTGTCTCATCCTCGGAGCGCGAGATCATTAAGTTGATCATCTCGTCGTCTGGCACCTCGTTCTCCTCCTGCAAGGCGACATACCGTACATTAGCTCAGGACATATAGCATAGACTTAGGTACATTACTTGTGGATAGTGAGCGCTCACCTCTTCCTCGTCCCCGTCCTGATGCAGAATGCTGTGCAGGAACTGCTGACGCTCTGTGCCCGTGGACTTCTGGTCGAACATGCCGGCTTGGATGACCTTTTCGTCCATGTTGAGCTTGTAACGCGCAGCCGCCAGGATGCGTTCCTCCACGGAGTTGACGGTCATGAGGCGCAGCACGCGCACCTCATTGCGCTGGCCGATGCGATGCGCGCGGTCCTGCGCCTGTAGGTCCTGGTGAGGATTCCAATCAGAGTCGAAGATGACCACGGTGTCGGCGCTTTGCAGGTTGAGACCGAGCCCACCGGCACGTGTTGACAGCAGAAAGATGAAGTACTCCGACTTGGGGTCGTTGAACTTCTTGAGCAGATCTCCCCGGTCCTCGGCCTTGGTCATCCCATCCAACCGCAGGTATAGGAAGTGCCGCCAGCCCAGGTAGTCCTCGATGATGGTCATGCACTGCGTCATCTGGCAGAAGAGCAGGACGCGATGGCCTGACGCTTTGAGTTTGGGCAGGATGCGGTCCAGCATCTCGAACTTTCCCGAGGCGCGGTAGAGGTCGGGACCCTGTACCACTCCGCTGGTGCCGATGTGGTCGCAGTACTTCTCCTCAATGTGCTGGAACATAAAGGGGTGATTGCAGAGCTTGCGCAGCTGCACGATGGTGTTCATGAGTGCCTTGGAGCCGCCTTTGCCCTTAGAGCCACGTTCCGATCCGTCTGTCAGCAACACGCCCTTGCTCTGCATGTGCTTGTACAACACGCGCTGTAGCCCCGACATGTCGCACTTGACGATGTACTCCACCTTGTCGGGCAGTTGCGATTCCACCTCTTTCTTGAGGCGGCGCAGCAGGAAGGGCCGCAGTACCTTGTGCAAGCGCCGGATGATCAGGATGGTTTCCTCCTCGTTGAGCTCCACCTTCTCGCCCGTTGTGGCGAAGGGCGCGTTGAACCACTGCTCGAAGGTGGAGACGCTCTTGAAGATGGATGGCAGCAGGAAGTTGAGCAGCGCCCACAGCTCGGGCAGCTTGTTCTGCAGCGGTGTGCCTGTCAGCAGCAAGCGGTGCGGCGCGATGTAGTGCGTGTTGAGAACCTGCGTCAGCTTACAGTGGTGGTTCTTCATGCGGTGGCCCTCGTCGATGATCATGTACTTCCACTGGATCTTAGCCAACACGCCCTTGTCCTTGATGACATACTCGTAGGTGGTGAGCAGCACGTTAAACTTGGTCACGCGCATCTGGTTCTGCAGCAGGCGGCGGCCCTGCGGCGACCCCTTATATGACACCACCACCACAGAGGGGGCCCACTTCTCAAACTCCATCACCCAGTTGGACAGCGTGCTGTGAACGGCAAACAATAGTCGAGTTAGTATAGTATGTATATTGTGTTCTCTATCTGAATTACTCGTGTAATAATAACCTGAGTGGGACGATGATGAGGAAGGGGCCGTTGTTCCTCTTCTTCTCCATGAGCGTGGTGATGAGTGCGATGGTCTGGATGGTCTTGCCGAGACCCATCTCGTCGGCCAGAATTCCGTTGAGGTTATTGTTGTACAGTGACACCATCCACTCCAGCCCCTGCGGAATACACAACATCAGTTTACTTTACCCTTGACAAACAACAAACTGTAACTTAAACTGTGCTTGCACTTGACTCCTACCTTGACTTGGTATTCCTTAAGGTTTCCGTTGACCATGATGGATGCTTGCTCTGACACTATCTCGTGCACCGTGTGAGCAATACTGGGGGGAAATAAAAACAAATTATTTATCAATTCATTACACATACGACACGTCTTATAATATTACCCGCCAATTACCTGTAGTAAGTCTGCTCCTCGGTCTTGTACTCATCGTCCTCCACCTTGGACTTCTTGATAGAGTCCTTGGTCTTCTCCTCCTCCGACTTGGTCCGCTTCTTCCCTGCACACACGAGACGAGGGGATCATAATTACAATTGGATATTGGGATTAACTCAGAAGTACATAGTGAACATGCCGAGGATGGGGAAGTACCTTCGTGAGCCTGATCTTCGTCAGGACTGTCTTCATCTTCCTCGGAGTCGGAGAGTACCTCCCAGCCCGGCCGACTCTCCAGCCACTGTTTCACCTGCGACAAAAGCGGTGCATCTTCTCCCTTCAGGATCTCTCCCGTCTTGGGGTCAGTGACGGTGACTCTGGAGTCGGACGTCTGCGAGCTGTCATCTCCCGCATCCAACTCCCCTCCCTCCAGCACCTTGCGCTTCCTCGTTTTCTGCAACAAACCGAGTATCAATAAACAATCCATCGCACATGGTTCTGGAAGTTAAAGAATTCCACTTACCCGCTTCCTCTTCTCCTCCTCCACCTGCTTCTTCTTCTGCTCGAACTTATGCTGCTTCACCATCTCCGTCAAGTTACTGATGTATTCGTCCGTCTGCGTGAGCAGGAAGGCCAGGCGCTTGTCTTTCTTCTGATCAATCAGTTTCCTGTAGCCCTCCTCGTCCTCGGCCATGAGTCTGCGCATCCTCTCCTTCTCCTTCCGCTCCTGCTCCTTTTTCTCCTCACGCTCCGCGTTGGCGTGGTAGTTCATGACGGCCTTATTGAGGCGGCCCAGTTTGGCCACGTTGTTGCGATGATGCTCCTTGAAGTCCTTGGCTACAATACACACGTACACCGGTTAGATAATACTCTCTCAACACACAACACACACACTCATACCACCATGACTGTACGCACCATGCTGGAGCACACTCTGCAGGAATTCCTGGTGCTTCTGACGCCGCTTGCGCTCCGCCTCCAGCTTCTGTTGCTTCTCCAACTTCTCGGTGGCGCGCGCCTCACGCAAGCCCTGGCGCTTGGTGCGCTTGTAAGCCTTGATGTTCACCGCCGTCTCTAGCGTAGTGTCGCGCCGCGTGGCCGCGACTATCTGCAAACATCAATAACACCGATAACCACCCGTAGACACATATTGTAAGATCAGGATAAACAAGGTTGGGATAGTACCTCTCCACGCAGCTGCCTCTGGAAGTTGAGCACTCGCAGCGCCCTCAGCTCTATCTGCGCCTGCAGACGCAGGTCCTCGGGCATGGTGGTGGGCAAGCTGCTCAGGATCTCCATGCGTTGAGCGATGCGAGCGGCCACCCTGCAAGCAACGCACTGTACTGAACTGTACACTACAGTTACAAGTTAAGACAACTTAGTGACAACAGACTAGAACTACCTGTTTTCTCTCTCGTTCAGCACCTGTATGGGATCGATGCCCACGGGGCGGGGCAGGGTGGTGAGCTTGTTCTGCTTAGGCTGGGGGGCCTGGGGCGCGCCGGGGGGCGGGCGGGGCGCCTGGGGCACCCCCGGGCTGGGCGGCGGGGGTGCCTGTCCACCCGGGGGCGCAGGGCCTCGCGGACTGGGAGGGTAACCTGCCACCGGGCCTGGCGGCTGCAACATTGAATTTCAATTTTAGCAACTCAATAGTACAGTATGCAGTAAACTCACTCCCCGATATACTGTAGAAAACCAATACTTAAATACAAAGACAAATGTGTTAAGGAGAGTGTCTTTAAACGTTACCATTCCATGCATTGTATTCCCAAGAGTTAAGAAGCTCATTGTGGGATCACCCGCAGAACCTGCAGCAGGACATTCTTTGGGAAATAATTATAATTAGCATTTGTTATAGAGACTGATACGTTATAAGTTACATAGGAATACGCTCGGAGTACCTTAGCAGTGCAATCAGACAAATCTGTCCTGTGTAAAGTATGCTCAATATTTCCCCACTTCTGGTGAAATTGGGGTGATCTTTCACTATGGAAATAATCCAATTATTCACACGCATTGATTTAACTGCGGTATGAGCTGAAGGAAATAATTACTTCTCCTCGACCAATTTTTCTTTGGCTACAGAAAGCTGAAATACAAATACTACTTTCTACCCACCGTATACATATTAGCGGACATTACAGGTGCCCTTCGGACCTGGAGTTTGATGCGTAGGTTTTTCTCAGCGATCAGCGTGCTATGACTTTACACTTGAGGATTTGAGCGCACGCCACCCATTTATTTTTTGTTTTGTTTATGGTTTTTCACTGACTGCTGATGGAAAATCAAAAGCAAAGAATAGAAACTTAAAAGGCAGCATTAGTTAATTTTTGAATGAAACATTGCAAGTAAACTACATATCTAAATTTACACTGTTCATACGCAAGTAATTTATAATCTTCTGGGTAATTTTATGACACGACGTTATTACTATTGGCCATAGCGGTGTTCATCTTATTATATCTATGATCAAAACTGTAGCAGAACTTTTAAACCGTACGACGTACCACGCATCTCTGAGAAATCCCTTTACACATACACTTCCGGGCGGAGATCGGTCGAGCAACAGATCGGCCGGCCCACCCGGGGAAGTGTGGTGACTTTTATTTATAGTTTCGCTAGGCGGACCGATCTGGAGTATCGGCGGGCACTTTAGAGTGAAGATCGAGAAACGCAGGCGGAAAAGTAAGTGTGGGAGATGCTATATTACCTATCATTGACCAACAACTATTATTATTAGTTTTACAAAACAATATTTCAATAAAAAATCTTGTTTAGGTGCCGTTAAACTCGGCATTTAAAAAGTACATGTGGACTAAACGACAGCGCAGCGGCAGCACTTGAATTTGATATTGAAGGGGAGATCTCCCTTACTTCTTTATTCTACGGCTAAAACTTTAAGGTGCCCTCTGTGCCTATATGTTATAATGGAATGGTGTGGAGTTAGGTGTTACCGGGGTGGCCAAGGGCGGAGTGGGATGCGTGGGGGGCGCCATCTGGCCCGCCATGGGCAGCGGGACGGTGGGCTGTCCGCCCCCCCCACGGCCGGAGCCCTCCTGAGGAGACATTTTACCCGGAGCTGTAACAGACGACACACAATTACTAGGACATAAAACAACCAGCGTAGCGCCTAAAGCCAGAGAATGGATTTCGCATTAACAAGAAACACTCATTTATGGAATTTCCAACTCTATGGACATATTATTGTAGCATTTACTCTTTGTTCTTTATAACTAAAAAGGTATATTTTAATATTGACATTGAATGTTAAATTTTTCCTTATTCTCTCGGGATTCTATTAGCGTAATAATGGATAAGTCAAAATATTATTAATTCTATCAGAAAAAGAGACAAACTGCATAGAAAAGTAAAAACAACCCTTATGATATTCATACACTTCGATATTACAAAAGATACCAAAATACATGTAATATTGTAATACGCATTGCCAAAGAGATATTCTATAAAAAGAAAATAGACTAATGTAATAATGATTCACGTAAATTCCGGCAAATCTTAAATGAAATTACAAATGTTAAAGCCTCGCACAATGATAAAACCATTAAATAATTAAATATAGATATGATTCCTACATCATTTGCAGATCAACCAGACAAACTAATTAACTATGTAAACAATTTTTTTTGCAATATTGGCTCGAATTTAGCAAATAAAATTGAACAAATTTCTGCCACCGTCGATAAAACAGAAAGGCATGATCGTACAAATAAAGAAAATAACCTTAATATAAACAAGATAACAAGTGATGAAATAAGAAATGTTATAGCCTCCCTAAATTCAAACACTTCATCGGGAAATGACACGGACATGATGACAAGCAATTCAATCAAGTACCTACAAGAGGATTAATTTACCCCCAAACATACCTTGTAAATCTATCAATATCAAAAGGTACTTTTCCCTCTTGTCTTAAAATTGCAACGGTCATACCAATCTATAAAAGTGGTCCCAAAAATGATATATCTAACTATCGACCAATTAGTCTTTTAACAACGCTTTCAAAAATCTTGGAAAAAGTGATAAAAAAACAAATTGTTACCTTTTTGGATAATAATAAAATATTATCATTAACGCAATACGGGTTTAGGGAAAACCTGGGTACTGGTGATGCTATAGCTAAAGTAACAATTACAATAATACAACAAAATGGATGAAGGTAAAAAATGCTTGGCAGTTTTCATTGATCTTCAAAAAGCTTTCGACACAATTGACCATAAAATACTGTCTCTAAAACTTAAAAAAATTGGAATGACAAAATCAACTGTAAACCTATTTGGGAGCTACATGTCTGGCAGAGAACCGTTTGTACAAATTGGTAAAAAAAACCAGCAAAACTCTATCAATTACGTATGGTGTCCCTCAAGGAAGCGTACTAGGACCAATACTCTTTCTCATTTACATAAATGATCTTATGAATCTTCCCATCAAAGGAGACATAATTAGCTTAGCAGATGACACTGTTATTATTTTTCATGAACAAGAATGGATAAATACCTTTAAAGAGGCAAATCATGGCTTGGCTGTATTTCAAAAGTGGTTAAAAGTGAACTCCCTTATATTAAATGTTAGTAAAACTAAATATTTACCATTTTCAATAAACAAAAGAGGCCAACCAATGAATGAGCACACACTTAAAATACATGAATGTCAAAATAATTTACCTCACTGCACTTGCCCGCATATAACCAAAGCTAAAAACATTAAATATCTTGGAATCTTAATCGATAATAATCTCCGCTGGGATGTACACATTAACACAACTTCAAAAAGTTAATAACTCATATATTTCTTCAAAAAATTACGAAATATCCTGTCAATGGAGGATCTAAATAGAGTATATTATGCTTTATGTCACCCTCATTTAGAATATGGAATTTTGGGATGGGGCTCAGCTGCATCAAATTGCATGAAACCGTTAAATACAACCCAGAAATGCATCATAAAGACCATTTTAAAAGTCCCCATAAGGACGTCAACAACGGAAGTTGTTAAACATTTTAACGTTCCAAGTATCCAAAGAATCTTTGACAAAAATATTCTAGTTAATCATCTTAAAAATAAGAAAATGGCTATCACTCTTCATGATCATAATACCAGAACAAAGCAACTAGACAAGATAAATATACCTAAATGCAATACTACTTTTGGACAAAGCTCTGAATTTTTAGCTGTAAAATTATATAACAAACTCCCACTTAATATAAAAAAAAGTAATTCAATCAATAATTGCATTAAGTCCAGCAAAACTTGGCTTAAGGAATTACCAGAACAAGAACTGACTAATATTCTCAAAAAACCGTCATAGAAATTACTGGAAAGACCCTATCCTAACCTTGAAGTTGAAATATAGAAGTCGCTGAGACCCCTTTATGCAAAACCTGGTCCGCCTCGGCACAGAATCTCCTAGTGAGGAGGACTATGAAAAAATTCTATAATATATATGTATTTTTAATATTTATACCTTACCTTGTAATATCAAAAATATATAGAATTATATAGAAACTAAAAAAAAAAAAAAATTTCAAAAAAAAAAATTAAGCCCTGGGTCTTGTTCGATTTAGTCATGGTCCCTGTTGGTAGTTTTTTTCCCTTTGTATGTACAACAGCAATAAGTGTGCAAAAATTTACTCATCACATCAATCCTTCCATCAAAATAAAAACTATCAAATGAATGCCCATTATTTATAGCACACTGAGCAGATAGAATTGAAGAAAAACAATCATCATAAAATATTAGATAACACATAACTGGAGCAATTGGTTCCCAGAACAGGTAATCTGCCGAGCTGGGAACTAATATCCACTTGACAAGACATTATAGCAGCACTAGTGCACTTTTTAATTATGTATTTTCAGTTTAAATATTCTCAATTGTCATTAGTTATTATAGAAATGTATCCTATGTCATATACCAATGCGGTATCGGTATGGCTCAGTTCATTTGAAATCCACAAGACCAATGAAACCTGACAAACTCCCAGTAACTAAGAAATTTACTTCCAATCAGAACTCTAGATTTTCAAGGTGGCTGCCGAATTTTAGTATTTTGACTTTAGATTTGAGTTCATCTCCCACCGAACCTCCCCTATACCAATTTTAAACTAAATCAGTTTAGATTTTCAAGATGGCTACCGAAACTTAACTCTTTGCAGGCGATCATATCATATGCGCGATACAGTAAGAATTAATCATTCATTAACTGTAACTTTGGTTGCCGATAATAGAGCACTCCTCTGAAAGATTAAATTTTATTGTCTATTCCGAAAAGAATATTGATGATGTACTGAATGTTGCTAATAAAATGATATTTCTTAAGGAATATCAATAATCAAGTGCGTGTTACTCAGTTCAATATCTACTCGGCAAATGATGCACTTTTGAACATGTGCATCTCACAAGAGCATCATGTAATATTTAGGTCTAGCGTCGATAACATACTTTTGTATGGAAGATGTTTTTTACCGATGAATTTGATTCCATAATCTTTTGGTTCTATCCGACATGAGAAATCTGTCGGAAGATTAGTACCACAATGAAGCTAATTATCAAAATGTACTTTGTTTACCCTAACGTGTTTAAATGCCCGTGACCTATAATTATCTTTGTACAGTGCCATAAAAAAATAATTAAGTGATTATTAGGTAAGAGAAGGAGTAATCACGGTGCTGCTGGTGCGGGGGCGGTGTGGGGGGCGTGGGCGGCTGTGGGGGCGGCGCGTCGAGGGAGCGGCCCTTGCCCTGCGCCGCCAGCGCTGTCTGCGAGGATAGCGGCTGATTGCGCGCCAGCTGTCGGTACGCCATTATCTGCGCCCTGCAAGCAAGACGCACAGGTATCAGTAAATACATCCACAAGGCAATCACAGATAGACTAGTTCCAGATGTTGGTGTCTGACCTGAGCTGCTGCAGCTGCAGGTTGTTGAAGTTGGCGCTGGTGGAGCCCTGCTTGGCGGGATCCTGTGTGGCTGAGCGCGCCCGCAGCGCCATGAGCTGTGCATAGCGGGGGTCCTCTTGTAACCCGCGCTCCTCCATGGAGTCGATGGCCCTCTGCAGGGCGTTCAAGTTATCTTGCCCCCCCTGGCCCTGGCCCTGGCCCTGACCGAGTGCCGCCGGAGGGCCCTGTCCTTGTATGGGGCCGGGGCCGCCCTGCCCTTGCATCGAGCCGCCCTGCCCTTGCATCGAGCCGCCCTGCCCTTGCATCGGACCTCCCTGTCCTTGAACTGGAGGTCCCTGCCCTTGCATTGGGCCTTGTCCCTGCATCGATGGTCCCTGTCCCTGCATCGGTGGTCCCTGCCCCTGCATGGGAGGTCCCTGTCCTTGCATCATGATGCCCTGGCCTTGCATAGGGGAGCCATGACCTTGCATGGGCCCTTGCCCTTGCATCGTCGGGCCCTGCCCTTGCATGGGAGCTTGTCCTTGCCCCTGGCCCTGCATCGCAGGACCCTGGCCTTGCATAGGGGGTCCTTGCCCCTGCATCGGAGGTCCCTGCCCTTGCATGGGTCCCTGCCCTTGCATAGGGCCCTGCCCTTGCATAGGGCCTTGCATCGGGGGTCCTTGACCTTGCATCGGAGGCCCCTGGCCCTGCCCTTGCATCGGTGGCCCCTGGCCCTGCCCTTGCATCGGCGGTCCCTGGCCCTGTCCTTGCATGGGCGGTCCCTGTCCTTGCATAGGAGGACCTTGACCCTGCATCTGTTGGCCTTGCATATTAGGTCCCTGGTTCTGCAGGTTAGGCCCCTGTCCCTGCATGGGGGGTCCCTGAGCGTGCATGGGAGGCCCTTGACCGTGCATGGGGGGCCCCTGGCCGTGGTTGGGCATGCCGGGGTGACCATGGAGGGGCCCGTGACCGTGACCCATGGGCCCCTGCGGGTGCCCGGGATGGGGGCCCTGCGGGTGTCCAGGATGGGGCCCCTGAGGGTGTCCCGGAGGACCTTGGCTCTGCATCATGGGAGGTGGGCCACCCTGAAACAATACGTAAGAATGGGGAGATGAGCTGATGGGAGATTGGCTGAAAGTCATTTGGAATAGATCTCCGAGCGCGGCCGGGTTCACATCAGCTAGTATATAATACAAGTTAATATTCAGAATCGGCGTTTGCTGATCTATAAGAATATATATTTTTAAAGCCATTATATTTTTCACTGGAGTTCCTCATTAGTGTAGTGTTTATAGTTTCCGATAGATGTCACTCAATTCGGGTGACATCCAAATGTTGACGAAGGATGCCAAACTAACGGCTGGCCGGCCCGAGCGAGCAGCGCTCAGCGGTGGCGGCCAGAACCAAATCTAATAGGGTTAGATACGGTCGCTTGTGACCATTCAGTTTTATCACTTGTAAACACAATCAACAATAAATGACTCTGGAACAAGGAATGACGAATTTTACAATGAGTAATCTTATTCTGAAAGTAATCCCAATCATCCAGAAAGACAAGAACATTACAATTAGATTATTATTTTATCCTAACTTAGTGGATCTTCGTAACCGCTAAGTATTGTTAAAAAATATTCTGTGAATTTAATCATTAAATTTATCATTCAAATATTACCACTAAATATTAACTTTTTCTTTGTTTCTAATTATTTTACAATGTTTCCATGCCATTGTCCATATACATTAATGTTTGAAAATATATTTATATTTCTGAGATGAGTTTTTGCAGAAAAAAGTGGAATTAAAATATTCCTCTGGCAATAC
>JAHDVE020002086.1:0-52473 GCA_022606495.2 Halesus radiatus
GGTATTTATAATGGCGCCGTGTAAAATCGCCTACGCATTAAAAAAAAAACGTAATTCTATTTCGACAAATTCGTTTATTTAAAATATTATTAAACCTTCAAAGCATTTTTTTCATACTATTCCGATAGGCTGCTATGAAAAATAGGGTACCTACCCGGAATTAAATTCGAATGCTTCAGTTCATTAGCTTTTTGAGTAGGTACTTTGTAATATTGCACTTGCCTTCAAACTGATCCCATAGAAAACGGAATCGGCGCGAAAGAATAAAATGAAGATTTTTTTCAAGTTTTATAACTGTCAAAAGTTTGAACGATTACTGTGGAATTTTCGTCAGGGGTGTCTGTAAATGTCGCGATTGTTAAAACTCCCGCCACCTGTTTTAGTACGGATTATCCATTTATTTAACCTCTTCGATTCACAGAAATGAAAGATTACGTAATTTAGTGAGCGACTGAAAAAGCTTAAGAAAAATTTCCGTCCAGAGATCATGTTTCTGTTTTTGTACGTACTTTTTAAATATTCTCGTGGCCAATTATTTTTCTTTCACCGGCAACACGTAGGGTAAGAAAGATCGCTGGAAACTCGAATGAAGATCGAGCAGCGCCACACGGCGGGTACGAAGATTGCGGTTGAAAATAGAACCGACTCGATTGGATTTGAATTTTTGCTTACTAATTTAAGGTTAGTTCTAGTTCTCGCCGATAGATGGAACCCGTAATCGTTCAATATCTTCGATACAAATTTATCAGTAGTTTCTAGAGATTTTTCTTAGATCACAATTTTTTTCCCGATATTTTACGTCCTTTTCAGACTTGTTTTACGTCCTTTTCAGACTTGGCCGGCTAATGGGACCCTTCCGGTGTTCTAAACTCTACGGGCGGTTAGGTCGACTTTCGCGAGACAGGGCCGGTCCGAAAAAATGACACTTTTTTTTTTGACCGAAAACGAACCTTGAGGTGTTTCGAATGGATAGGGCGCTAAGGTCGCTTTCGGCTTGGCCGGCGAAGTCTGAAAATGGGGAAAAGTTAGAACAATACTAAAATGAACCTTGAGGCGTTTCGAATGGATAGGGCGCCAAGGTCGCTTTCGGCTTGGCCGGCAAAGTCCGAAAATGGGGAAAAGTTAGAACAATACTATATATACTAGGTTTTGCCTATTGCAGAGCTGCAATTGGTTATGAATAGTTGTGTATGTGTGTTTAAGTGTGCATGAAGCAAGGAGTGTGTGTGTTGAAAATAATTTTTACAACGAATATTTGGAAAAATAATTCTCCTCACCCTCCTACCCCTACTCCAACTCCTACTTCAACTCCTACTCCAACTCCTACTCCAACTCCTACTCCAACTCCTACTCCAACTCCTACTCCAACTCCTACTCCAACTCCTACTCAACTCCTACTTCAACTCCTACTCCAACTCCTACTCCAACTCCTACTCCAACTCCTACTCCAACTCCTACTCCAACTCCTACTCCAACTACTACTACAACTCCTACTCCAACTCCTACTCCAACTCCTACTCCAACTCCTACTCCAACTCCTACTCCAACTCCTACTCCAACTCCTACTCCAACTCCTACTCCAACTCCTACTCCAACTCCTACTCCAACTCCTACTCCAACTCCTACTCCTACTCCAACTCCTACTCCAACTCCTACTCCAACTCCCACTCCAACTCCCACTCCAACTCCTACTCCAACTCCTACTCCAACTCCTACTCCAACTCCTACTCCAACTCCTACTCCAACTCCTACTCCAACTCCTACTCCAACTCCTACTCCAACTCCTACTCCAACTCCTACTCCAACTCCTACTCCAACTCTTACTCCAACTCCTACTCCAACTCCTACTCCAACTCCTACTCCAACCTCTACTCCAACTCCTACTCCAACCCCTACTCCAACTCCTACTCCAACTCCTACTCCAACTCCTACTCCAACTCCTACTCCAACTCCTACTCCAACTCCTACTCCAACTCCTACTCCAACTCCTACCCTACATCTACCCAACTCCTACCCTACATCTACCTAACTCCTACCCTACATCTACCCAACTCCTACCCTACGACTACCACTATTAAGTATTTAAAGAAAATGAAAAGAAAAAACTTTCAATGTTAGCTTTATCTCGACAAATGGGGCCTAGGAATTTGTTGCCAAATTTTTAATTGCCCAAATCTCGTTGCGTAGGTTGAGACGCTCAGTTTGATAACCATATCGGCTAAAACTACCCCTACCCCTACCCCTACCCCTGTTCTTACCCCTATTCCTTCCCCGACCCCTACTCCACCCCTAGTGATTTTATTTGAATAAATGTGTTTTGCGTAATATTTTCCCTTAATAATATGAGCCACATCTTGCAAAATGGGGCTTTGGAGCTAATTTTTATTTTCAAGGGGAAAGTAAAAAAACAGCGCTATATAAATTTTTTTTAAATCAGAGAAAAAATTACCGTTTTCTATCAATAAATGCATTTTTAATGATTTTTTTCGTTCACCGAATTATTTTCTCGTTGTATATTTCAAATGAATATTGATATATTAATCGGGTAGGTATTTATAATGGCGACGTGTAAAATCGCCTACGCATTAAAAAAAACCGTAATTCTATTTCGACAAATTCGTTTATTTAAAATATTATTAAACCTTCAAAGCATTTTTTTCATACTATTCCGATAGGCTGCTATGAAAAATAGGGTACCTACCCGGAATTAAATTCGAATGCTTCTGTTCATTAGGTTTTTCGGTAGGTACTTTGTATTATTGCACTTGCCTTCAAACTGATCCCATAGAAAACGTAATCAGCGCGAAAGAATAAAATGAAGATTTTTATCAACTTTTTTAACTGTCAAAAGTTTGAACGATTACTGTGTAATTTTCGACATGGGTGTCTGTAAATGTCGCGATTGTTAAAATTACCGACACCTGTTTTAGTAAGGATTATCCATTTATTTAACCTCTTCGACTCACAGAAATGAAAGATTAAGTATTTTCGTGGCCGACGGCAATAGTTGAAGAAAATTTACCGCCGAGAGATCAGCTTTCTGTTTTTGTACGTACTTTTTAAATATTTTTTTTAATTATTTCAATTATTTTTCTTTCACTGGCAACACATAGGGTAAGAAAGATCGCTGGAAACTCGAATGAAGATCGAGCAGCGCCACCAGGCGGGTACGAAGATTGCGGTTGAAAATAGAACCGACTCGATTGGATTTGAATTTTTGCTTAGTGATTTAAGGTTAGTTCTAGTTCTCGCCGATAGATGGAACCCGTAATCGTTCAATATCTTCGATACAAATTTTTCAGTAGTTTCCAGAGATTTTTGTTAGATCACATTTTCCCCAGATTTTTACCCCACATTTTCAGTAGTTGGACCGGAAAATTGACCCTTGCGGTGTTCTAAACTCTACGGGCGGTTAGGTCGTTTTTCGCGAGACAGGAGAGATAGGGAAAAGAGTGAATTTCGTGTCTTGCGAAAACGAACCTTGACGTGTTTCGAATTAAGGGGGCGCATGGTCGTTTTCGGCGAGACAGCCAAGTCTGAAAATTTTGTGTCTCGTGTCTCGCGAAAACGAACCTTGAGGTGTCCTACTCCAACTCCTACTCCAACTCCTACTCCAACTCCTACTCCAACTCCTACTCCAACTCCACTCCAACTCCTACTCCAACTCCTACTCCAACTCCTACTCCAACTCCTACTCCAACTCCTACTCCAACTCCTACCCTACATCTACCCAACTCCTACCCTACATCTACCCAATTCCTACACTACGACTACCACGATTAAGTATGTAAAGAAAAGAAGAGAAAAAAACTTTCAATGTTACCTTTATTCGAGAAATGGGGCCTAGGAGTTTGTTGAAAAAATTTTAATTGCCCAAATCAGGTTGCGTAGGTGGCGACGCTCAGTTTGATACCCATATCGGCTACTTCTACCCCTTCCCCTACTCCTACATCTACCCCTACCCCTATCCCTACACTATATCTACCTTACTTCTACCCTATACCTACTCTACCACTACCCGTATTGAGTATTTATAGAAAAGAAACAAAAAAATGCTTTCAATATTAGCCTTTTCTCGCAAAAGAGCGCCAAGAATTGAATGCTCAAATTTTCACCGAGATGCCCGGATCCGCTACGTCAATACGCGTATTTTGATACCAATATCAGATATATTACAAAAGAAATAGAATATCAAAATTAATTATTTATAAAATATCCAGGTGTTTGATTTTCTGTGCTCCTGGGAGAAATCCATTAATTTATAATTTTATACGCAAGTTATTACCCATTTAGAAGCAACAAAAAAATAAATATATTATGTCAATCTCGAAACAGATCTGCACGCTCTTCGGATTCTGTGTATTTTGTCCATTTAAAAAAATGGCGCTATTCAAAATAAATATTTATTAAACAGCGATTTCAGTTTCTGCAACCTATTTCTCGTACGTTGAAAAGAATCAATTCATAATATCGATATATGTAGGTACCTTAGTATTTGTCGGAAAGTTTTCAGTACCTACCCAGTAATTATTTTCGAATAAATTCATCGCAAAAATGTGTTATTTTCAGTTGCTACACTGTCTTTAAATGATGAGGGTCACTCAAATAGTTAGTACTAATTTTGAATAAAAAAAAACACAGAAAAAATACGTAAATTTTAATATCAAAATTAAAAACCGTCTGTTTTTAAAATTTTTTTTTTGAAATGTCATCGGTCGAGCATCCGCATTTCGAATTCACGAACGCCAGCGCTCTTTTCGTAATAATTATATTTTTATAACCATAAACGTAATGAGAAATCGATAAAATTCATTACATCTTTATTTTAGAAACGTGACTCGGCGAAGCGAACGTTCGTTCCGACCTCCCGACTGATTTTCTGATAAAAAACGGAAAATTAAATTTTTTATAATAAAACAGAAAATTAATTGATTATTTTTCTAGCGAACTTTTTGAGCGACCCTCCCTCACTAAAATGGCGGGTGCGAAACTCTAATGATTATTGAAAACGGCGCCAAATATCGCGAACAAATCGAACGAATCTTGGATTATCATTATTATCATTATTATTATTTATCCAGATAATATTGCTATGACATTCCAGTGAAAATCCCTTGACTCTGCTGAAAATGACTTATATGCCGACCTAACAGTGATGGAACAATACTTCTCAGACCGAAAATTAAAAGCAAAGGCAACAAAAACAGTTGCAGCCGTCTTCCATTTCAGCAACTCGCGTGCTACGCTTATATGTATGTTATGTTATCGTTATGTCCGAGGAGGCAGTTTTGAATGATCCGGGCTTTATGTTGCGTTTATAAAGTGTATACATTATGGTGTAATAGAGGATTTCAGTGTAATTGAGGATGCACAAGTATAAGACATAGTGATAATGCAAAGATCGCTTGTTTTAGAACTGACGTACGTTTTTTGGAGGTTAACCTACTTTAATTTGTGATTTCGATTGCCAATAATGTTGATAACGAAACCCACTCAAATCTATGGAAAATCACATAATTATAAAAAAATACTTTGTAATTATTTACTTCGAATAGCTCAAAACAATAATTAATAACTCTATTGAAATAAACACAAAGGGTTTTACGCGGAAATGTTCATTTGAAGCTTGTGACTGCTAATTAAATCCGCATTATATTGACGGATATCGTTTGAAAAAAGTCAAGTTGCCAAATAAACTCACCCAGTGATAAATGGGAGCTTCTCAATGGTTGTTTATCGCCATGTTAATCCTAAATTCAAAGTTATTGAAATATTGGTTGTTCAATAGTTTACTGAGTGTCGGTGAAACAGTCCTTAATCCTAAACAATGTACAACAAATAATGGTATATGTAAGAAAACTATTAATCAGTGGCGTGCATTTCTCCATAAACAAAGGTAGGCTGTGTGTAGTTTTTCAAGATTAGTTAAAAACCTGTGCATTGAATATTTGAAATGGCCCCTCAAATGATCAACTTCCGCTGATTGTTGTGGCCAACTGAAAAAATCAGTGTATGAGTTCCTTAACTATTTGAATATAATATGGTTATTAAATTGTATTATTTTATGATTCGTTTTTTCTTAGGTTAGGCAAAGCTTTTCAACCTTTATGGACTGCACATCACTGCTATGGACTTAGGTCATATGATTCGTGATTTCTAAAACGGTAAAATTCTCAATGATCGAACTATTCTAACAGTGTTAAAATGCTAAACCACTACAAGGTATACAATCATTCTACTATTCCAACAGTGTTAAAATGCTTAAAACCTTTCAAGGTGTACAATCATTCCACTATTCTAACAGTGTTAAAATGCTAAAACCCTTCAAGATGTATAATCATTTCACTGTTCTAACAGTGTTAAAATGCTTAAAACCTTTCAAGGTGTACAATCATTCAACTATTCTAACAGTGTGAAATGCTAAAACCCTTCAGGTTGTAGAATCAATCCACTATTCTAACAGTGTAAAAATGCGAAAAGCCTTCAAGGTGTTCCTCCATTTTCTTTGTTTCTGAAGATAGTTTAATACATTCTTTTTTACCGATCTATGGTGAAACACTTTGTAGCATTACATATTAAAATGCATATTATAGAAAATAACGCTGATTTTTCTTGGCTAGCTTTCATTCAATAATAATTTATGATTTATTCAAAATGTTACTGTAGTTTAGTTTTGAAAAATATTATTAATTATGTTCTTGTAATTCTTAGGGACTCGCTTAAGTTTTGTGTCGTCCTATAAATAATAAATAATAGAATAAATATATGGAATATATATGTATTTATCATCAAATTGTCCGGTGACTAATTCCCGGCAATCCCGTGTAATTTAGCAATAAAAATATCCAAACATTGTTGATTGGATATTTCTTAATAGTGTTTACTTCTCTGTTATGTAGAAAATATTAACTTTCGTGTACTTTAATCAATATGTTTTCTTAACGTATAATCTTAAATATGTTGAGAAATATTTATTTGAAGTGTGAATGAAAATGCAGTCTGTAGAATGTTCGTTAGGCGGCCAAGAACTGTCTTTAGTAGTGCGAAAAGTACGCAACTACACATATAACAGACTATAAGTCAGTATATCGGACCACTTGTCGTCTATATTGACTGTAAATAGGGGTGGGTCTTCTAGTCGGCGGGCTGCTAGGTATGTGGACTTGGTCCAAATTTTCCAAAGGGTGGAAGTCAAAGTCGATGTAAAGATGTCCAAGTGTGAAGCCGGCGAGTTGAAAAGAGCGGAGTGGTCGAGTTTGTTGAGAGTTCACGTGATGACTGGGTGAGAGAGAGTGCGTGAGTGAGACTGACGAACGGCTTTGACTTTGACTTTGACTTTACTTTGTTCACAGAGTTCCTAAACATGAGTTTACTGACTCTAACATAATTATAAAAAGATTTTCTATTGAAGCTTTACGTGAGTTTAATTTTTGGGTTTGTTGGAATTTTGAAACTTATAAAACTATACGCTGCAAATGTGGGCAGGGGATTCACTCCTTACGGAGGACACTTTTAGGTTTTTTATACTTAAAATTTTCATTCTCGCTATATTTAGCGAGAGAATTTATTGTAGGATTAGGGTGGCCTGCTAGGCCACCGTAGAACTTAGTTGCCTGGGTGACAATAAAATCTTTTATCAACGGAATGTTGGAATCATTATGGATAGTAGAAACTCTACACCATTTTGGCGCTGATAGCGCAAGTCTGATGACTTTATTTTGAAAGGTTTGCAATTTTTTTATGCTAGTGGCGGCAGCATACCCCCAAATGGGGCATGCATAAGTGAAACAAGGCCTGATGGTTGTTTTGTATAAAAGTAATTTGTTGTCCGTTGATAAACGACTTTTTTTGCCCATCA
Source organism: Halesus radiatus (assembly GCA_022606495.2). NCBI lineage: Eukaryota > Metazoa > Arthropoda > Insecta > Trichoptera > Limnephilidae > Halesus > Halesus radiatus. Next base: position 7,859 of record JAHDVE020002086.1, read on the forward strand.
TCGGGTAGAGTGCAGACAAGTATTTACTAGCTGATTTTACTTTTTCGGTTATGTGTTTTTTCCAAGTTAACTTTGAATCTAGTATTACACCGAGATATTTGATTGATTTTTCCCAAGGTACTTTTTCTCCAAACAGTTTAATATTTGGAGGCCGTCTCGGCGTTGACCTTGAGAAGACTGTTGCGACACTTTTAGAAGGGTTAATTGATATTCTCCATTTTTTGCACCATTCTTCAGTGAGAATGGTTTGATTTTGTACGCGGCTTGTAGCAGTGGCCTCTTTAGTAGAACTAGAAATGATATTAGTGTCGTCCGCAAATTGAGTGATTTTAATGTTACTATTTATCGGTTTCGGAATGTCGCTAGAGTAGATATTATATAATGATGGAGATAGCTGACTGCCTTGAGGGACCCCGGCTGAAAGGGGCCGTATAGTGGAGAAAATATTGTCTATTTTTACTTTGAAAGAACGCTCTCTTAGGTAACTATTTATTAATTGAATGATTCTAAGCGGGTAGCCTAGAGAGTTCATTTTGTATATTACGCCATTATGCCAGACTTTGTCGAAGGCTTTACTGACGTCTAGAGAGAGGATTACTCTTTTTTTCTTAATATTGAAGCTCTCCGTGATGTGTTCCACGACACGGAGAAGTTGATGAGTGGTGGAATGACCTGCTCGAAAACCGTGCTGGAAGTCTGGCAAGAATTTACTATCCTGAGTGAATGCGTTTAAACGTATGAGAATTACTTTTTCCAGGACCTTACCTAGGCAGGGAAGAAGACTTATTGGCCTGTGGTTCTCCGAATAATGGATCCTTGCCCGGTTTTGGAATTAAAATTACGTCAGCTTGTTTAAAGGCCTTTGGAAAGCAACGCAGCCGAAGTGCTGCGTTGCAGATTGCAGTCAGGGCGCAGATGCCTTTTTTAGGAAGATATTTCAGGATTTTATTTGAAATGCCGTCAGGACCGGCCGCTTTTTTCTTTTTTAAATCTTTGATAATTTTATTTATTTCCTTAGGAGTGGTGAACCTGATCGGTTTATCCTGAGGATCGAGTTTTAAAATTGCTTCTACTTTTGAATCCACCTTTTTTACGAAGGCTGGATCGTCATGGTCTGTGTTGGGAGTGAACTGCGCTTCGAGGCTGTCTGCGAAGGCTTCGGCCTTGTCCGCAGAGGAGAATACCTTTCCGTTGAGGCCTTGAAGCGGTGAGATTTTACTTTTTGGGCGCCTGAGAGTTTTAGACAGCTTCCAGTACGCTGCTTTATCGTCTTCTAATGACTCTATGAATTCGTGCCACCGCTCATTTCTATGTTCGCTGAGGGCGTCGCGTACTTCTCTGTTTAATCGATTTAGATGTTGCTTTACTATGGGATTGCACGATCTTTGCCACTCTTTCCTAACAAGATTTTTCTCCCTAATAAGATCTTTGATCTCTTCGGGTATTCCGTGGTGAGTTGTTTCGTTGGGAATCTCAACGGACGCCTCGTTGATGCATGATTTTATAGCTTGAATCAGATTTGAAGTGGCAACATTTAACGTTATTTCGTCGGGAATTGACGTCGGTATTTTTATGTTTTTATTTATTAGTTCATTGAATTTATTCCAGTTGATTTTTGTTTTTATAGGTAAGTCCGGGACCAGTGGATTTGAGCCTCCTGTTAATGTTAGAAGAACCGGATCGTGGTCGGAGGATAATTCGTTTAGGACTCTGAGGGAGTGTAGGTGGCTTGTATTTTTAAGAACGATGATATCGATCACATCCGGCCTGCCGTTGTGATGATTCAGCGTGGGTCTATCGGGCGCGTCGACAACGATGGAGTTCGTACTCGCGTACTTTGCGAGTACGTTCCCTTTTGTGTTATTTTGAAGGCTATGCCACGATCCGTGTTTGGCGTTCATGTCCCCGGCTATTATGGTAGGGACATCTTCTTCTAGCAGTTTGTCTATTTCTGAGGGAATTAATTGGCGATTTGGTGGCACGTAAACGGAAATGAGTTTAAGAGGTCCTGAAGAAGTGTTTATTATTACCGAGGTGGATTCGATATTTTTATTGGAGAATGAATGTGCTAGACGGTGATCAATATTGTTTTTTACTAGGACGGCGGTTCCGCCTCCTCTATTGCCGAGTCTGTCATCACGGTAGGTGATATAATTGGGTAACCTGAAATTACGTGATGGTTTTAGCCACGTTTCGTTGATTAAAAATACCTCGATCCTGTGTTCGTGCAGGAATTCAATTATCTCGTCACGATGTGAGTTGACAGACCCGTTGGCGTTCCAATAGGCTGTCTGCAAGTTGACAATTTTTGGATGGTGTCTAGACATTATGAGCACTTAGATACTCTTGGATAGTTGCCAGGGCCGCGGTGGCATGCTGGATTGTGAATTGGAGCTCGGTCGCTTTTTCTATGAGCGCTTTAATGTGGACAGGGTCAGGGGGGGGAGGAGGGAACTGGGCAGTGGAAGTGCCCTGAGAAGCTTGGTCGGCTTCCGGTTCTCTCTCCAGCCGGTATTGCTGGCTGGAGGATTGGCTGGTATGAGCCTTCTTCTCCTGGTGAGAGAAGCGGGGCTTGTAAAAGTGGGGTTCAGGCCACTTGCGAGGGGGATTAGGGACTGGGCGGTTAGGGATGGATTGGTTGGTAGGGCGAAGAGGGGGGTATTCAGCCAGAGAAGCTGACGGATTTACCTGCCTGATTGGGTGGGCCCGTGGGGGCTGATTTAACTCACGACTTGGTTGTTCGCGCCGGTGGGTATTGGAGGGGATTGGGTTCGAGTAACCCTGACGGTGGTTATCCCTGTTATTTCTGTAGTTTTGCTGATAGTTTGAGTTTTTATTTCTATTGAAATTACGGTTTTGAGGCCTAGCCGGGCACCCTCCGTAGTTGGCCGTATGGGCCCCGTCGCATAATGCGCATTTTGCAGGAGTGTCTCTCGGTTTCCTGCATTCCGAGGATCTGTGAGGTCCGGCACACTTCACGCAACGTTCGTTGGCATGGCAACACGTCGCGGAGTGACCGTGGGTTTGGCAGCGGAAGCACTGCCCCACGCGCGCTTTATTTCGCAGAGATTCCACCTGGATTCTCAGGCGGAATAGTGACGTTAGATTGTTGAAAATATCTTTAGCCGCGTCGTTTTTTTCGAGCGTGACCAGGACAAGAGGGATAGGCCTCTTTGAGCGGCCATCCTTCATCCGGTGAACTGCGATCACAGGATATGAACGGATGAGTTCATCTTTGATTTCATCCGTCTGGATGTCCTCGGGGACACCCCTCAGTACAACCCTCAGGGGTTTCTCCTGGGGGAGCCTAAATGAGTGGAATTCGATTTTTTTGGCTATCAAGAACCTTGTTACAGCTGAATGATCTTTCGGTGTTTTCGTTTGGATGTGGAGGCCGTTCCCCATATTTTTAGCTGAGAAGTCGATTCCCTTATCTTCAAGAGCTCTAAATAGAGCTCTTGTCTCCGATTTCCTGTGAAGGACAATTGGAGGAATGCGTGCAAAACGCGGCGAGGTTCCGGCAACCACGGAGGGCTGGGGGGCTGGGGATGAGGGCGACGGAGTCGGCGAGTCCGACCTTAGTTGTGCGAATTTATTTGTTGATGTTATGGGTGAGGGCGATCTTGATCGCCTATACGAAATCATTTTTTTAGGATTGGGCGAAGCCCTGGGAGAATTGACGGGGGTCAGGGAGCCTCCTGAGGCCACGCGAGATCGTTTGCGACCCTCAACTCTAGTGAAGGGTATGTTTTCTTCCATATCCGAACACTCGGAAGACGAGAAATCCTCCATCGTCACCAGATTTGTCTGGGATCGTTGGCTCCCCGCGCGGGGGGAGGGAACATGCCGTGGTGAGGGAACTGATTGGATGGGTGACTGGTACGTCGCGTATTGAGACGGACCTTGGCTCAGTGCAGCCATTTCCTCGTTAACTAATTGCGACAAGTGAGCTTTCTCCTCTGGAGAGAGTTCCTTATCCAGACGCGCGATAAGGAAGGTGGCGAGGTTGTTTTCAAAAACAGCGGCGGAATTCATATTGAGAAGTTTAGTTATTATTATTATTCAATCGTGAAATAACTGCTTTAAAACTGTAATTTTTGTAGAAAGCGAACGTGAAGGGAAGCTAATTGCCTGAAAATTCTAGGAATTTCGGCCGGGCGGGCGTTGGAATGCTGCTAATTGCTTTTGTAAAAGTGAAAGTTGCTCTTCGGTACGCGGCTAATGGGATTTTAATTGCCCTTAGGTCGGCGTTTTTCTAGGAAACGGAGCACGAGCTTGAAGCTATGCACGATTTCTAATTTTTTTTATGTTGTTATGCTGAAATATTTGAATTTGAAATTATTATTTGGGCGTGACTCGTAGGTAAAAACGCGGGAGAAATATTACTTTGTTAAAAATATGAATGAATGTAATGTATCGTACAAAAGACCGCGAATGGCAAAAAAGATTACGGATAATTTGGAACAGACTACGGATAAATAACTTGTAGGTAAGGATTTTAGTGATTTTATAATTGACTTTTTAGCTGAACGTGAACTCTGTACAACAACAAAGGTAAGGAACAAAAGCATCGACTTACTGAGGGCTGGAATGGAGCTGCTTTTGGCACTTTAGGCACACGATCACACACGATCACACACACGATGCTTGTAGATGTGCAGAGCTGATTTATAGGTTAAAACCCGGTAGATGAACGGTCTTACTCTTCATTCAAACGGAAATTCAATTAACCGGGTGAATAAACCGCAAAAGTTCAAAGCACTTGCACTTGGCTGGATACACACAGAAAAACTGGTCACTGAGTTTAATGGTTGCTTTGATTTAAATAGAGACTAAAAGCAAAGCAAAGATCGCGAAACTTGAAGCCAATAGCTTACGCGATAAATATCACGAAAACAATTGAAAAAGACACTTTATACCACTGAAGATTGTTTAAGTAAAAACACAATAGCAAGGAGTTCACTACGGTTGGCGCAGAGAGGTGTTGACTGTTCAGCGAGCTGAACAAGAATGACTGACGAACGGTTGCCTATCGCGGAGTATTTATCGGACGCGATAGGCCCGTGCGCTGATTTGGTGGATGTACGCTCGATACGCTCTGCGTTATCGACGTATTGTTTTGTATAGCGTTTTGTGCTTATACGTGGTTAGTTTAAAATATATAAAATTATGCAATTAATAGAACTCTCTCGACCGATTCCGCTCATTTAACTCCCTTGTTCCCACCATATTTATTAACATTATAAACAAGCATACAGGTTTATTCTGAGGGCCCCAACCTCGACAGTGTACGGGAGAATTCTTAAAACTACTAAATGTTGACAATTGTATACATAATTTATAATCAGAAATGTTAACGAGAGTCCCACTGTTTAATATATATAAGTTTGTTTATGATGAATGTAGCGGGACTCTCGTAATCCTAAATTTAAAGTTTGGGTAATTTGAGTTTTCAACGGGGCATTGCGCAAATCGCTCGTGCATTCGATGGGTTTGACCAATCGCGTTCTTGCTTATTGCTTGGGCGGCGGAGAGGGGATACGACGTAAATACAGCGTATCGTGCTCCGCCTCTGCCAGTCTATCGAGCGATGTGGAAGGGGTTGTACGTAAATACGGCGTACAGTAGCGTCTTCGTAGTCATACGATAAGATGCGCGGTTACGTTCGGTACAAGTCAGTATGGTATGCACTCACATTGTATACAGTGGGCATACTTTCCTTGCATGTAAAATAACATATATATATTTGTAGTTTAGAATGGAAACCATCACTCGGCAAGCAAGAATCAACTCTTTGTGAGCAAATCATTATGTGTGTGCAGTGCAAAAACCCATTATGTGTTTCACTTAAACTTTGTAAACATATCATATAAGTAACAAACTTTCAATTATTAAATTATAATTATTATTATTATTTCAGGATAGTTAACTCATATTGAATTAAATTATGCAAACCTAGCTTTTTGTATCCTTTAAAGTGAATGTCGATAATAAATGTGTTGACCAGATTTTTCCTTGATTTGAACCTTTCCTTGTTAAGCATCTGTTGGATAGATTGATCATCAGATAGTGACAACCAACAAACAGCGGAAAATAATGACAAACAGCGACAAATGGCAGTGAAAGCAGCAGACAGCGATAAACGATGGGAAAATACTGGCAAACCGTGTGAAAAATAAGGAGAGCTTTATAAAGTCGGAACCCTGGTGCGGCATCTGGTCACCAACGGGATCAATAAATGGTAAATTCTGGAATTTCAGTCAGCCACCTCTTACAAGACCTATGCTCATTAGTAAAATTATGTCTCACTAGCAAGTCTAACTTCGATATTATGTTTGTGGACAACTCGGCCCATAATGATAAAGGTGATAGATATCCTGCCGTGAGTTACTTACTGCGGTTTCTTATTGAAAAAGCTGAGGATCCGACATTGGCCTGTGGGGACATTGGAGTGGGCCTGATGGAATATCAGTAAATAGTAAAAAAATACAAAATTTTATGTAATTGTGGATTAATAGTAAGTAAAGTAACAAAGGGTCAAGGTTAGACGCTTGAGGAACACCTGAGTTGGCGAGAAAGTAAAAATTCCATTCGTAACGTATTGTCATCCATTTGACAAATAACTTAGCAATTTAACAGAAAATCCATTTTAACTGTAAATCCAATGAGTCTAGTTTATTTACTCAAACAAATGGGTCTGCCATGTCAAAAGCCTTTGCGAAGTTGTTATAAATTAAGTGTATGTCTACTTGATTATTAGCATCAAGGGCATGAGACACATATTCCGAAAGGAATATGTAATTTGTCACATTCGAGCTCCCGGATCTAGAACCATCCTGCTGGTCAATTATGAAAAGTTCCGCTAGAGCGCAGATGTATTTACGATATATTAGCTAAAACAACCTAGCAGAGAAAGGAAGGATTGCTACTGTTCTGTAATAAGATACTTAATATTTGTTACAATTCTTATATAGTGCCGTAACTTTAGAGATATTCCATAAATCCAGAAATTACCCGGAAATAAGAGAAAGATTGAAAATGTATAGGAGTGTAGCAATGGCTTAACATAACCCATTTTACAATACTAAACAACCGAAACAAAAAAAAATTAAAACAGAAAATTTAAATAGCAATTGTGGAAGTTTCTGGCAACTAGGATTTATATAAAGAGATGCAAATAGCAAGCTTTATGATTAAAAGCATAGATGCCAGCAAAAGTATTAATAATCAATACATTTAAACTCCCTCCGACAGATACAAGCAGAATCTAAGTTATAAAAGGTATTAAAATAATTATTCTCTGTCTCGCAATCAATTAAATTATATTCTGCGTCCATCGGGGTGGGTATTATTTTGCAATGTAGATTTAGTCGGTAGAAATTAATTGCTAACAATGGTGTAAATAAATTAATATATTATAAAAAAGTCTGCTCTTTCTTGAAAGGAACCTTTCCCTTAGAAGTCTCCTTAAAATATAAAATATGGGCCTAGAAGACTAAATAATATTCACAATAGCAATAGCTTAAGACTAAAATCTGGTACGAATAAAGTTTTTTTTCTGGTTTTCATTCGCTTCAAGGGTGTTTTTGGCCATCAATTCAAATTGACGAGAGGAGGAAGGCGAATTTAAATATTAATGTAATGTAAATTGGTAATCATAAAAATAATACGGAAGATTGGAGTCGAGTTCAGACTTAGAAGAGGTAAGGTGTTGAACGTAGGAGAGGCAATTTTAGATAGGGCTTGATAGAAGAGACGATATTTGTGATTAGAGAGGGACAACCAAAAAAAGATGTGACCCTATGTTCCTATTTCTAGACCAAAGAAAGCATTATCTGGGGAATCAACCATATGAATTTTAAAAAGGTGGGAGGAAACGGAGCAATGCCCAATTCACATTTGAATAAGAGATGATATTAATTTTTTGGAAAAATGGGGGAATTGTTGGAACATGGGTTTTGAAGGGATAGCCCTTTTTAATTGAGGCATAGAAGGCTCCCATGAATTGACTACCTATGAGCTAATACTCTACCCAAACATTGCGAGATTTCTCCATAATGGTGGAAAAAATTCAGATAAGGGATGTGGTTTATAGGGGAAATCAAAGGGTTGGACGCTCCTTGTTTTGCCAAGAAATCTGCAATGTCGTTAGCCACGATGCCAACATGCCCAGGAAAACAATTTTTACATATTTTTAAATGGAGGCTATCAGGATTTAAATAACATACAAAAAAAATATCATCAGGATAAAGAAGAGGGCTGGATTTAAGTTTTTGTAGGGAACTGAGAAAGTCAGAGAGAACAAAGGAATGTTAGAAATAATTTTTGATTATATATTTGACGAATTGCAATACTCGCGCACTCGGCTAAAAATATTGAAAATTGATTTGAAATTGAGAATTCTGTCATGAGAATTATTGTGATAAACCTTAATACCACAGTTAGATGAGTCTGAGTAGAGTCATTCTGGAGTTAATGAAGTATAAGAGTTGGCAATTTGTCAGCAAATAGTTGACGATTTAAATACATAGGAGGATCAGAACATTCTACTTGAACAGAATTGATGGGGGGTGAATGGATTGCTCGCAAAAATATGTATTGAATTTCGTCTAATTTACCAAGTAAATTCTTTGAAGCAGACTTCGAATAAATGCATTGTAAAGCAACATAATGCAATTGGGTGAGCGCTCCACCAAACATCAGTTAATGACCAGATGATGTTGTATTTTTTTCACATGTAGTAATAATAATAATAATAATAATACTTGCACAATTTATATAGCGCCGTTTATGTGAAAAATCACCTCAAGGGCGCTGTAAACCTCGGTCGAGGTGTCAGGCTCTCGACTACGAATCCGAAGGTCGCGGGTTCAAATCCCGGCGTGCGCAAGTAAATTTTATTTAATTAATTTGTGTTGTTTCACATTTAATTCATTTAAAAATAATATGCAGTATATTTGCGCACGTTCCAGAGTGCAAGATACTCTCAGTATCGCCCTGGTGAAAGACCACCATTCACAATTGAAACGTTGCTTGAAATGGCTTTTAGCAGTGTTTGGTGACCATATCTGGATAGCCAGGTATTTCCCCACCTCCCTCTTCCCCTTCCCCTCCCCAATACCTTCAGCCTGACAACATTCCTCAATTGGGGATGCCATAGTCTCACTGGCTCCAGACGGTTGGGAGCAGTTGGTACTCTTGTGCGGTATTCATAAAAAAAAGTAACCACAATAATGTGGTTAAATAATCCTTAATAATACTTAAATAATCCTCCCATATAATATAAATTGGAGGATTATTTAAGTTTCCTATCGAATATTACTAGCAAAAGTTAAACTTCAGGAGCATTGGGATCGGAGTTTTTAAATAAGATTTGAATAGGGGGTTTATGACGTTTAGAGAAGGTGACAGACAGAACTCTTTATGGATTGAAGGTTTAACACCATTTAACGTGAACCGTATACAAAGGAGATCCATGGCTTTATTAAGGTATTTGACAGCGGGTGGGTTGTTTCCGAATAAAGTCATGGCATGCAGTTTTTTAACTGCTACTGATTTTTCATTTTTGTCATTTTTGGTGATATTTGAAATATCTACATTTTTCACTGTTGACGCAGAATAATTTCTACATTTAAAAGAAATAAAATCCTTAGCTTGTCGACTATAAACATATTTAAAATAGTCCGCAAATGCTTCAGGATTATTGACTTCAGAGTACGTGACCGTTCATTTTAAGTAACGAGGTCAACAAACCCACTATCATTTCTCTAATAGAAATGAAAAAATGATGATGGGTTCATCTTAGAATGAGACATACTTCTGGAAGTACTATCTGAAATGCCTTAAGATCGCAAATCTCTCCTTATACACATCTTTGGGGCGCGGGAGCACTTCGACTTTACTGGCTTATAAGAATTAAACAAAGGTAGGTAGAAAACGAAAAGAACATGTATTTAACTTCGCAAAATATCAAGATAATCAGAAATTTAATAAAATAAGAACACTAACCTGGAATCATAATTGGACGAAGATTTACAGAAATCATCCAACCCAAAAAAGATTAATCTAAGAAAAAGGCGATTGAAAATTTTACAATACGAAAAAATATTACGGCATTGGAGTGAATCTTCGTTTTTTATCCTTTGTGAGAGTATAAAAAGTAACAAATTCTATCATGATAACAAATTACATAAAAGAGAAAAATGTATTTATTAAAAAAAATAATTTAATTTTCCATGTAAATAGCATATTTCATTATTTGAATGCACTCTACAAAGTTTTGAAATGTCAAAAGAGATAGTAGTAATCATGTGGACTGGATGACTTCTATGAAATGGTAGGCGAGACACTTTCAAATCACACCCTTGTTCTATGTGGGTAGAATGTCTTTTATAAAATGGTGTGCAAGAATAATGTTTACAAATCTAGAATTTGATATATGATATCGATGAAGATGACATAAATTGAATAGTCTCATTAGCTAAGTTGGTTAAGCAGTTGCCCGGATAGGCAGAGGCCCTGGACTCTCTGATGGAAATTTTCCCTGGAGTCCCAGATGCGAATTAAATCATTTTATTTTCTGTAGTTTTTTCCGATCTCATGTTTCATTTGTGTTATGTTAATATTATTTTCTACAATGATTAAAAAATCTATTGGTTTTAAGCATATAACGTACTTATCTGAAAAAAATATGAAAACGTCGATTTTGGCAAATAACGGGTGGGTAAATTTACTAATTGATTTTATTTAAGTTTCAAATCCAGCAGGACTGGGTGGATAGTGCGAGCCCAATCTGCCACATTACATTTGAGATATGGTATATAAAAAAGGTAAAATAGAAATATAAAAATATGAACATGGTTGCTTACTGAAACGTTGGGGGCCAGTCTTGAAGAACAAGCCCCACTCTAGAGCGACAGTGTTGAGGAATAGTGTTCCCACTCTAGGACGGCAGTGTGACGTTAGCACGATGGAGCGCCAGTGTGAAGGAAGGGAAAGGTGGAGATCACAGGAAAAAGAAATGTTATGGTTACCAGGAGGCCAACTGTTGAGACGGCCGAGTCTCATCTCACCTCGACTAGCTCTGTAGGGTAAAGTAGGGACTCCGTCTCTCAGGATCGTAGATCGGCTTGCAAACAATTGATTTTCTTTTAAAACCAGAAAGGCTCGATTGACAGACGAACGGAAATCAGAGCAAATTTGAATGAAATAATTACAGATAAGTTGTGTAATAGCGATTCCGACGATGCTATGTGAAAGAAAATCCCATAATCTTCATATTTATGGAAGTACAGTATTGACATTGTTGACAAATATTAATGCAAAATTTTTATAATTTCACTTTCCTTACATTTTGTACGAAATTGGAGAAAGTCATTTTGTAACTTGTGTTTTATGGCATTCGTTTAAAATAAAGTTATCTAACTTAAATGTATACAGTACCAAAATTAGAACATAAACTTAAAGAAAAAATATAATATTTCAGTTTTTTTACTTTTAACCAACATGCTACTTGGACCCCTTATAGTTTGTATAATATTTTTTAAGACTTTTAGGTGGTAATAAAATACCGAAAAGTGAAAGATTCAACAGTTGGTAGAGAGTAATGGCAATGAAATATCCACACACCCAATACATGTAACACCTAATTAAAAAAAATACATCAATTCCTGAGGAAACCGAAAACATAAAAAAAATCCATAAAAATTGAAAGCAGCACAGAGAAAATTTTAAAGAAATTCAGGACAGTAATATAAATTTGCTAAAGGTAAGAACGCTCCAAGATAACTTCTAGAGATTTTCCCACATACTTGCCGTTATGGATGTAACAAATTTTCTGAAGAAAACCGGCTGCTTATTGAGTGAATATCGTAAAATTGATAATTGAGTAGCCAAGACTAGATATATTCAACAGTGTACGCTTCTTAAAAAAACATCGACGGTTAGGTTACGTCGGGTTTTTTTTCCCTTTCCTGTTCTATTTTTTACCTTGTCTATTATTTGTCAAGGTTTATTTAAGCTATTTGATTTTGCTATGTGAGCTATCGATTTGATTTTGCTATGTGAGTTATCGATTTGATTTTTTCATGTGTGTTGGGATAAGTAAAGGGTCATGCAGATTTAGGATATGGAGAGGGGTTAATAGGACTATCTAACATGGGCTACCAACTATTCCAACATTTGTTTAACAGCGTGAGGGAACCATATAAAACCTCAGCTGGAGCAGTATTGTGAATCTGAAAGAAATGTAGACGTTTTGTTAAGATGATAATTGCTTACCCTCTTAACAGAGCCATTTGTAGGATAGGAAGTGTTATTTGGCGTTCTCATTCGTAATTTCTTGTATTGGCTATGTTGTAGGTTGATCAGATAGTTATAATGTAAAACGTTCTTTGATCGTGCTTAATATGATTTAACGTTAATTTAATGTCTTTTGATAATTATTTATTTTGTTCCGTAATTTTACTTATGATGTTTTTTGCGAACTTAATGAAGATTTTTCGGAGAGGTATAATTTGTATGACATCAGAAATGTCTGTGAAATTTTTATCTCTCCTCTGGTATTCTTTGGTTATTTGCCATATTTCCATCATGAACATTGGGCAGTCTAGCAACAGATGTTTCACTGTTTGGTCCGATTGTTTGTCACAAGGGCATACAGGACTATCTTTTAGCTTGAATCTGTGAAGATAATAGGTTTGCTCCATGATCGGTAAGGATTTGCGTGAGTTCGAAGGTTGGAGTTATCTTTTTACCAAACTCTTTAGCTTCTTTTATGCTCCTGAAAAATAGCCGTGTTCTTTTGCCTGTATCAATTTTTATACCTTTGGTCCCATTCTTCAAGAATTGCCTCCTTTATTTTGAACTTTGCGTAGCTCAGTGGGAATCCTGAATAGAGTTTTTGTATCTTGGTTTTTAATGCAGTGTCTTTTGTTAGCTCGTCTGCTCTTTCATTTCCATTGATTCCGTTGTGCCCGCGAATCCACAAAAACTTACAGGCAGATCCTCTTTCTCTCAAAAGTTGGGCCGAGCATTGTATATTGTAGACCATTGGGTTAGTAGGTGTCCCGGACTCTAGAGCGTGAGCAGCGCTTTGTGAGTCTGTCAAGACATTAACTTTTTCCCAATGCTTTTGCTGTTTGTTGACCCACTCAAGTACTTGCATTATTGCGAAAAGCTCTGCTTGAAAAACTGAGCAGTAATCAGCCAAGGGCAGTTTTCTTGCGGTCATTTCTCCGCTATGTAGAACGCGCCCACTTTTCATCCAGTTTTGCTTCCATATATGTAAATATCTATTTCGTTCGCTTCAAAGGAGTTTCTTTCGTATCTTCCTGGAAAGATGACATTTTCTCCAATTTTTTTGCTAGTATCCGAAACGATAGAAGAACTACAGCAACAGATACGGAGCTTATAAAACTTAGCACTCCGAAGGAAGTGGCCCAAATCATAAAATATCTAAAAAGCAACAAAGCCCCAGGCGAAGACCAAATAAGCAACGTCCTGCTAAAATACCTCCCGCAGAGAGCGATTATATACATCGCGAAAATATTTAACGCCTGCCTACTACTCGGCCACTTCCCAAAATCGTGGAAAAATGCCTGCGTACTGCCGTTTCATAAACCCAAAAAAGATCGCACAAATCCGTCAAACTATCGCCCTATCAGCCTACTACCAACGCTCAGCAAGATTCTAGAACAAATAATATTAAATCGATATCTACCGCATCACGATCAATATAAGACCCTTCCTGACGAACAGTTCGGTTTCCGACGAAATCATTCTACGATCCACCAACTTACGCGTGTCACGGAGCACATCACTAGAGGATTTAATAACAACAGATACACTGTGATGGCATTACTCGACCTCGAGAAAGCGTTCGACACCGTATGGATGGAAGGATTAATATACAACATGTACATTACCAACACGCCGATCTACATCATCAGCATCGCGCAATCATACCTAGAAAACCGAACTTTCACAGTCAAAGTGGGCAACGCGCTATCCACAAGGCGAGAAATACCTAAAGGAGTCCCGCAGGGAAGTTTACTCGGTCCGCACTTTTTCAACCTATATACATACGACATACCTCCACTAAACGAGAAATGCAAAAAAGCAGCCCTTTACGCATCATCAAGAAAATCAGAAATGGCAGCATCCTATGTACAAGAAGGCCTAAACACGCTCACAAATTATTACAAAAAGTGGAGACTAAAATTAAATGATGCGAAAACAGAGGCAATAACGTTTACGCGCCGCACCAAGACAAAAATTCCGCATACTAAAATACTCATGGGTGGAGAAGAACTCGAATGGAAATCCGAAGTCAAGTACCTAGGACTCACCTTGGACAGCCGCCTAAATTGGAAATCGCATATAGAAAAAGCGAGAGCAAAAACACAAAACGCTATAGGCGCGATCAGCCCGATTTTCAACAGACGCAGCTTGCTATCTACGACAAGGAAAATACATCTGTACTTCAGCCTGATAAGGCCGACCCTTACTTATGCCATACCGGTTTGGGGAAACATTGCACACACAACTTACAATAAATTACAAGTCACACAGAATAAATGCATTAAAATCGCTTACAATACTCCACTACGCACAAATCTCAAACACTTACACATACAAGAAGACATTCCTACACTGCAAGAATATACCTACCAACTCACCACAAAATTCTATAACACCCTAAACCGGGAAAATCCACTTATTAAAGGGCTGGGCAATTACAACTCGCCGCAGGATCTCGCATTCCATTATCGACATAGGATGCCAAAACATCTCATCCTAAAGTTCCATGAGGACGATCACAGTGGCAACAGCGGCAGTGAAGATAACAACTAACGAATAAAATGTCATTTTTTCCTATTTTTTCTCCCACAGGAATCTAGGACCACATAAATGAAAAAGGATGAAGACAACGAAATGAAAAGATGCTTTTTTCCAACTTTTTCCACAGAAATAGGGCAGCAGAATGCAGAGAGAAGGCAGCCTACGAATAAAATATTTAACTTCAGTAAAATCTAAAAGATAAAACTAAGTAAATAGTTCAGAACTAAAATGTTTGATTTTTCTCTTTTTCTTTGTTTAGGGTTTTTTATCCAGTTAAGATATTTTCCCTAAAAATACACGTAATGTAAAATAAACTCAGTCAAGTAAATAAAACCATCAGATGGTAATAGTAATAAGGCCAAAGAGCCGCAGTACTAGTCAGCTAGATCATGAGGGGAATTGCAAAGCCCTAGTTAGTTAGAGGATTACGAAAGAATCCATAAAATCAAAAAAAAAAAAAAATATAGAGAGAGAAGAAACAATACAGCAAGTTAAAGAATTTCTAATAACACCACTATTTTCCATGAGGTCATAGAAGGTGGCTGATTTGCTGTTTACTATATGTCCATATCGTCACATTCCATAGCATTGTACAATCCACAGATTCGGGACATTGGATTGAATTGTTATTAAATAATGAATCCTTACATACCGTCTATTAGGAACATTCATGTGAATACTACTTAGACAACGAGTACAATCATTTTAAATAAGTATATTATATTAAGTCAGTAGACTGTCTTCTTTCTTCTAAGATTATGAGGGTAATGTGGGGTGGAGCTGATCCTTTTGGTGACCCGCCTGTTGACTGTTGAGTCCTCGTACATTTGATCCCCTAAAGAATTACTTCTGTTATACTTTCTTCTTGATAACGTATGCAGAGAGGATACGCGACTGTATAACAAAACTCGATATACTTATATCTGCAGGCGTTTTATGTGGAAATCAGTTTTGATAACAAAATGCTGAATCGCCGAAGGAGTAAGTGTCGAGAATATAGTGTATCCTCTCTGCCTAATCCTTCAAGAACAGGACATTACTAAATATTTGTACTGCGGATTTCCAGTCAAGACGCCTGCAGAGAAATATGTTTTATCTTCTCCGCATACGTTACCAGGGAGGAAATACAACAGAAATAATTACGGTGATCAAAAGTCAGAGGGATTAAATGATTGAGGGATCTACTGTCCGGGGGACCAAGTGTCTGCAGGTGAACTGTCGAAGGATCAAATGATCGAGGGATCTACTGTCGGGGGACCAAGTGTCTGCGGGTGAACTGTCGAGGGATCAAATGATTGAGGGATCTACTGTCGGGGGACCAAGTGTCTGGAGGTGAACTGTCGAAGGATCAAATGATTGAGGGATCTACTGTCCGGGGGACCAAGTGTCTGCGGGTGAACTGTCGAAGGATCAAATGATTGAGGGATCTACTGTCCGGGGGACCAAGTGTCGGCGGGTGAACTGTCGAGGGATCAAATGATTGAGGGATCTACTGTCGGGGGACCAAGTGTCTGCAGGTGAACTGTCGAAGGATCAAATGATTGAGGGATCTACTGTCGGGGGACCAAGTGTCTGCGGGTGAACTGTCGAGGGATCAAATGATTGAGGGATCTACTGTCGGGGGACCAAGTGTCTGCAGGTGAACTGTCGAAGGATCAAATGATTGAGGGATCTACTGTCCGGGGGACCAAGTGTCTGCGGGTGAACTGTCGAAGGATCAAATGATTGAGGGATCTACTGTCCGGGTGACCAAGTGTCTGCGGGTGAACTGTCGAGGGATCAAATGATTGAGGGATCTACTGTCGGGGGACCAAGTGTCTGCGGGTGAACTGTTAAGGGATGAAATAATAATTACAAAAATGAAAACCAAACAAAAGTGTAATTTTTTTCAACTTTTTATGAAACCTTTTATTTGGGGATATATTTTAATACAGTTTGTAATTTGATCGAATACACCCCACAGTACGGAACAAAGATGTTTCAATAGTGCTTTTGGCCCTGCCCCTCGGCTTCAATGGCATTTTGTGAACTTGTGCTTTAATAAATTACCTGTTTATTTACTTATTTGAAACACACATTATTAAACAATAAAAAGCAAGAAAGCTTTGACTGCCCAACTAGGGACTAATCCCGTTTTAGGACACTCAAATTGGCAAGTTTAGCTCATACTTATTTATTTTATTATAAACCCCATACTCGTATATATGGCTTTCACATATGTAGCTAGTTACAATAGTCACACAGGTGAAAAACACATCACAGTAGGTACATAGATAAAATGACAAACACTTACAGGAATAAAATAGTGTAAGTACCATTCCAAGTAATTAGCTACAGAGGCGAATATTCAAAACATACCTCACATTCACTGATACTTATACTCTAGACATACGTATTAATAATAGTTGAGGATGTATGCAATAATAGTCTGTTTGTATTTGTATTCCGAGCAGTTGAACATATCTGTTATGTCTGAAAATGATGTCTAGGTACAACAGAGTTTTTGAATGACTCAGTCCTGAAATTGTTGTTACAATTGAATACAAGTTTAGATCTAGTAATTCTAGATGGAATATTAAATATAATTAATCTGAAGATATCAGGGCTGTCTATAAAACCATTAACAATTTTGAAAATAAAATTTAGGTCAGAAACAAGTCTTCTATCTGAGAGTTTCAATAATTTTAGTTCTTTCATCAAGTAATTGTAATTTATAGTTTCAATGGGTAAACCGAGTTCATAGTTGTGTGTACCGCATGCATGCTGTGGCTGAATGGAAAAGGGAGGAAGGCGAGACTGATTGTGTGTACCGCATGCATGATGTGGCTGAATCGAAAGGGGAGAAAGGCGAGACTAATGCTCGGTGCCTATTTTGTGAACCGCATGCGTGCTGTGGTTGAATCGAGAGGGGAGGAAGGCGAGACTAATGCTCGGTGCCTATTGTGTGTACCGCATGCGTGCTGTAGTTGAATCGAGAGGGGAGGAAGGCGAGACTAATGCTCAGTGCCTATTGTGTGTACCGCATGCGTGCTGTGGTTGAATCGAGAGGGGAGGAAGGCGAGACTAATGCTCGGTGCCTATTGTGTGTACCGCATGCGTGCTGTAGTTGAATCGAGAGGGGAGGAAGGCGAGACTAATGCTCAGTGCCTATTGTGTGTACCGCATGCGTGCTGTGGTTGAATCGAGAGGGGAGGAAGGCGAGACTAATGCTCGGTGCCTATTGTGTGAACCGCATGCGTGCTGTGGTTGAATCGAGAGGGGAGGAAGGCGAGACTAATGCTCGGTGCCTATTGTGTGTACCGCATGCGTGCTGTGGTTGAATCGAGAGAGGAGGAAGTCGAGACTAATGCTCGGTGCTTATTGGCATAAATACATTTCTCACAAATAATTGCATTTTTCCAAACGTGTTTCCACAGAATTTTTTTTTTTAATTACAATCTCAAACAAAATATTTACGTAATACATCATATACATACAATCTCTTATAAATGTTTTTACAACATGTGACATAAAGTTTATGGATCTACTATGTTTATTTCCCTATCTCACTGAAACTCGGCGCGTGCAAAAACATGATAGTGCAATAACGATATTGTTTGTTTACACGATGGACAAATGTTGAAGGCAAAATGATGTCACAAAAAAAAGCTTCATAGATTTTACTTGCTTGAAATCTAACTTTATTTATGAAGACACAGACAGTTGTGGCTTTGTGTAATAAGATTTTAAATGCATTTATGGAATTTAAGAAAATGTCAATATTGTGATGTTTACTTATTTCATTGTACAGTTTTGACGTTTTTAGTATAAAGTTATGATATTGGGTATTATTCAGGTGCATGTCTGTCCAGTACAATTTCTTGTACATCTGGTCTAACGTATAGTGTGATCTTACTCACTAAGTTACCATCAAGTAGATTCTTTACAATTTTGTATTATTTTGTGAAGGCTCTCAAATTCTCTGCTGGTAGCTTTTAGTAGACGGTGAACTCCCGATCGATATGACAAGATACATCATTAGTCATCCAACCTGTTTTTATTCTTTTTATTTTTATTTTATTAAGTCTCTAACCTTATATGGGTCTGCAGCACGTTGTCTTTAATATTGTATGGGACTGCAGCACTTTGTCCTTAACCTTGTATGGGACTGCATCACTTTGTCCCTAACCTTGTATGGGACTGCATCACTTTGTCCATAACCTTGTATTGGACTGCAGCACTTTGTTCCTAACCTTGTATGGGATTGCAGCACTTTGTTCCTAACCTTGTATGGGACTGCAGCACTTTGTCCTTAACCTTGTATGGGACTGCAGCACTTTGTCCCTAACCTTGTATGGGACTGCATCACTTTGTCCATAATCTTGTATTGGACTGCAGCACTTTGTTCCTAACCTTGTATGGGATTGCAGCACTTTGTTCCTAACCTTGTATGGGACTGCAGCACTTTGTCCTTAACCTTGTGTGGGACTGCAGCACTGCACCGCGTTTAGTGCCAGCCAAGTCCCCCACCATTGTAAGAGGAACATTTCCCGATTTATTGATGGGAGCAGGGAAAGAACAAATATAGCATAATTATTCGTAATACAGAAAACAACAAGATTCTTTGAACAGTAATTATAATTGTACGAATATTTTGATAATTTTTTTAGCGCTCTTTGTTGTCCTCTCAACAGCTTGTGTAGATTGATAACCCGAGGTTAAATAAATGCTTTTGAATATTTTTTCCTGTTTATTTTTGATTAACTTTCATCATTATCGGGTTTATTTATTATTATTAAATTTTCCTTTAAGAAATGGCGACAGCAAAGTATATTTCAGCAATGAATAACAAGTATTGCTCTTGTGTTGGATTCTTTGTCATAACACTGATAGTGAAGGAGGTCTTCATTGGGAAATTTTGTTTTTGTTATTTTAAAAAGGAGATATTAAAAAAACTTACTTTTATGTGCATCAGTATATCGTATTATTTATGCCACGAGATCAGGGTTTAGATTTCCCCTAGAAAGCGATTTCCAATAATAATTAGATATATGTTTCTCGATCAGTTTTTGTAAAAGAATCGAATTGATATTCGGTTCGTTAGAGTTGGGTGAATGTTTCCAACCGTGGTATGGTGGCGGCGTTATAAACAACAGCAGACAACAGCGCGCGGAGATTGAACTCCGCCGGCTGTTTCCCGCTGCTTTTTTTTATATGAATACCGCGCAAGAGTCCCAAAATGCTCCCAACCGTCTGGAGCCAGTGAGACTATGGCATTCCCAATTGGGGAATGTTGTGAGGCTCAAGGTATTGGGGAGGTGAATGAGAAGGGGGAGAGGAAGGTGGGGAAAAGGGGAAATACCTGGCTATTCAGATGTGGTCACCAAACACGACTAAAGGTCATTTCGAGCAACGTTTCAATTCTGAATGGTGGTCTTTCCCCAGGGCGATACTGAGAGTATCTTCCACTCTGGAACGTGCGCAAATATACTATACATTATTTTTAAATGAATTAATTGAGAAACAAATTAATTAAATAAAAATTACTTGCGCACGCCGGGATTTGAACCCGCGACCTTCGGATTCGTAGTCGAGAGCCTTACCCCTCGACGATGGAGGCCGTCGCTTCTCCTTACGATACTTCAATAGTTTATTTTCTGTTGACCTATCACTTCTCATTTTAATCAATGGTTATTAGCAAGGATATACTTATTTTGGGAGCATTTTTTCTATTTTAAGATTTAGTCGGTGTCGCCAAAAAATACACTTTCATTTGAGTTAATATCGTTATTAAATACACAAAATATTTCTGACAAAAAATATATTTATTTAGATTCGGAGGTCGGCATATTGCTAAGACATTCACAGTGCTGGTATTTGGAAGTATCCATATTCCGAAATACCCTCCCTAGATTTGTGGCTTCTGCAATAGTGGTACGAATTGTACCCGGGAGTATCATAAAACTCACAAGTTCTGAACAAATTGCAGTTTCGTAAAGCTTAAGTAAAGTACATCAATGTGATTCAAACGGGTTTTGAATAAGCATGATCTAGTCTCAGGACTTGTCTATTGACAATGCTTAGCTTACTCATTTCAAATTACCTCGCATTTTGCGATTGAAACCATCAGGTAAGTTATTTTTAATGGGGAACATATATTTAAAATATATATGTCCCCCTCCCCCGCATTACTCGCATGTTGTGTTTGATCGTCTTGTCTCAATGTAGTCAATGCCTGAATTAAACATCCGAATGGATCAAGTATTTTTTTTTAAAATTGCAAATGTCTTAAAGAAAGAAAAGGGGATAATGTAACTCTTTGCCTCATGTAACTCTGATAGAGCGGAACCTTTTCCGCACAACAAGAACACAACATTTTTTTTCCAAGTTGTACCCCGTTTGTAGGTTTAAATGGACTTTGACCATTGTTGACCGCTTTTAAAAATGCATTATCTCAGCCCCGGGGTCAGGAAATTGGTATTTTTGAACATAGATAACAAGCTTGCCATTTATGCAAATATTTTGTACATGAAGGTGATCAAAAAATACTTTAAAAATAAGTACGTATTTAACCCTTTGGATGCCAGTAACCGATTAATCGTTGTGCTAGAAATATGTAAGAACTGCAGACAGTGAAAATTGTGACCAGAAATGAAAAGGTGGTTACATGTGATTGATCTATACGATAAATAATAAAACTTTACTGGTTTCATTCAAAATCGAATCAGATGCCTGACTTTTAAGCAATAATGTTCACATGACACAGAATGAAATAGTTTTACTATTGTTTCTTTACCGTCAATGAAATAGGAAAATCTCTGATGGTCCGGTAGGGAATCGACACAAACTTCATGCGTGATACCGACAGGGCACTTCCCCATACATTTCAATGGGCACTAGCTCACGACTCGGGAGGGAAGCGGGAGGGGCGCGACGTACTTCTGTTATACCACAAGCGGGACAATAATTCAGTAGCTTCTCGGTAAACACGCATCCAGTAAATCTATGCACCGCGTTTCGATCGTTTACGCGCCATTTATCCTTTAAGTTCAAACATGGAGAGGGATATGAATTTTCAGCTAATAATGGAGGTAGAGAAATATGCATGTCCTTTATAACTATAAATTAGCGGCAAATGCATTAAAGGGTTATTAAAACTCTTTCCTCAGCACTAACGCACTTCCTCATATTGGTATTCATTTTTGTAATACATGGAGCAACGCGCTGGACCAGTTCTTGGAATGTTTTTTTTGACATTCGGTACATTTGTCGGAATTTTACACCGTCTTCGGACAGTTCCCTGGCAGCAACAAATAACCTACAATTAATATTTCGTTCAATGTAGGGGTGGGCCTAAAACCTCCTCCTTTTTTGTCTCATTCGAAGGAATAAATAGGATACCAGAGACCCCCCTTCACTTGATTCCCCCGACATTTTTCTATCTTGAGTTTGACAGATCCGATAACATTTGGCCTTAAACATAACAGAAATCTGCAATACCGACAATTTACTGATACAAATCACTGCAGACCCGTCAAAGTCGATGGAGGAAATATCGCGAAATATTCCCTGCATTTTTGCAGCATCCGGTTTATGTCGATTCCCTACCGGACCGTCAGAGAGTGGCCTAGTTCGGAGCGATTACTTTACCCACAAGCAACCAGCCTGCTCTAATGGTAGAGGCAGGAGGGTGCGGAATAGGAGTGTGGTGGTAGCGAAATAACTCCTTTGCGTGATTCATTAGAAAAGGACACTATAACTAAACATTCTCTTAAGACATCGCCGAGGCACTCATTTAGACACATATTCAATGGATATTACCTGTGGATATTAATAAACCTAAATTAAACTGTAAACTTGGATTATTTGCTATTTATTTATGTATATATACGGCCCAGCGCGTGCCATTAACATAAAGGTATGGAAAGTGGAATTACAATATTAACAATAAAACATGTTACAGTTTCCGCAACTCCTGCTCCAATACTTATTTTCTTGCCATCTCATGGGACTACGATGGTAATGTATGTTTTTGTGAACACTGATTCATACTATATTATACTTAATTTGGAATTGGAACCTCAATTTGGGTTTATCTGAATATTGTCGTGATTCAATTACCATCTGACATCCATAATGACACTGGTATCACTTGCAACATGAATGTGGTTGACGATCATGCAAATTTAAATAACTGTTTTTAATTATTAATTATTTTTATTGAGATTTAAAAACCTCATTGTAATATTTAATCATTGAAATTTTTTTATCAACATAACCTAAATGAAAGATGAAATCGGACAAAAGGACAGAAACTAAAAAGATTTCAGTAGCATCTGTCGCAGTTTAAGTTTGCAATTGAGTTCGGGTAGAACTTTGTAAACATCATAAAAATATTCACATATCTTGAATTTGAGATATGATGTCCATGAAGATAGCACAAATTGAACTGGTCTCATTAGCTTAGTCGGTTGAGCGTTGCCCTGGATAGGCAGAAGACTTGGGTTCGAGTCCCAGATTTCATAATCCGTCACATACTTATATAGGTTATCTCCCTACTGTGCATCATGTTCATTTTTATATCTACTCCTTAAAATATTTTTTTATATTAAAATATAAAACAATTAAAAATTTTAAAATTGTTTTAAATAAAAAAATATATATATGTATAAAATTATAAAATTTACCGCAGGATTGTTTATTTAATTTTTAATTTTGGAAATATTTAGAAGAGCCATATATTATTTTTGATAAATTTTTGTCAGACCCAAAGTCACTTGGCCATTCCGCTGTACGGTTCATCCGCCCTGCCCACATTGCTCTACTTGACCACTGTGCCGTACGGTCCATCCGGCCCTGCCCACAATGCTCTACTTGGCCACTGTGCCGTACGGTCCATCCGGCCCTGCCCACAATGCTCTACTTGGCCACTGTGCCGTACGGTCCATCCGGCCCTGCCCACAATGCTCTACTTGACCACTGTGCCGTACGGTCCATCCGGCCCTGCCCACAATGCTCTACTTGGCCACTGTGCCGTACGGTCCATCCGGCCCTGCCCACAATGCTCTACTTGGCCACTGTGCCGTACGGTCCATCCGGCCCTGCCCACAATGCTCTACTTGGCCACTGTGCCGTACGGTCCATCCGGCCCTGCCCACAATGCTCTACTTGGCCACTGTGCCGTACGGTCCATCCGGCCCTGCCCACAATGCTCTACTTGGCCACTGTGCCGTACGGTCCATCCGGCCCTGCCCACAATGCTCTACTTGGCCACTGTGCCGTACGGTCCATCCGGCCCTGCCCACAATGCTCTACTTGGCCACTGTGCCGTACGGTCCATCCGGCCCTGCCCACAATGCTCTATTACTAGACAGACTCTCTGCATGGCTCGATACAGATATAACTAGTTCCACACAAATAGTAAATTGGTACCCGCTGTGGGCATCGAACTATATCCGCCCGACTGCTAGCCGAGCGTCCTACCCACCGGGTAAAATAACGTGAAAATTATGATTATTGCGTCTTGAATTTTTTTAATCTCTTTGCAGCAGACGTATTACACAAAATACGGTTTTCCCCGGTAACACCCTATCTCCTGTCCATCACCCTCGACCCCGACTCTCCGTCAGGGGTCGGATACCTTACATTGCGTGGAACGTTTTTTCTGTATTAAATAGTATTTTAGTTATTTTTTAAATTTAAATTTAAGCACGAATTATCAATTAAGTAATATCTTTGTTTGCGAACTATATTTGTGCCGGGTTTATCACCGCGTTTACAATCTTTTGGTTCAATGACATATGTCATATGGTTAGTGTTAGCATCCTGTATCTATTATTAACCTCAATCTGGTACTACAATACTGATTACAGTTTGTCCAATTGTCTGGGAACCATTCATTGGATAACCAACACCTCTGCCACAGGTCACCCCGAGTGGTTCGCTACGGCAGGTGACATAGCAGGTGGGCCCGGGTTTATGGGGTGAGGTTTGTTCAGGTCTTATAAAATAAGTAGGTACTTGTTCGTTTTTATTAATAAACCAAAAATAGATCCACTTCCTGTGGTTTAATATAAACTGATACATTTTTGTACTTTAATTTGCACATTGTTTATTGGTAATTCTTGTTATTACATACGTGATTTTTACATCTTACTCTAAATATGCGTAGTCAGGGTATATTTGTATTTCACTGGGAACTAAGCTTTACTTTTTAAGGCCTTTATATGTACATAGGTATTATGTAGGTGTGTAGGTATGTACGAGTATATTATGTAGGTGTGTACGTATGTACGAGTATATTATATGGGTGTGTACGTATGTACGAGTATATTATATGGGTGTGTACGTATGTACGAGTATATTATATAGGTGTGTACGTATGTACGAGTATAATATGTAGGTGTGTGGCTATGTACGAGTATATTATGTAGGTGTGTGGGTATGTACGAGTATATTATATAGGTGTGTGGGTATGTACGAGTATATTATGTAGGTGTGTAGGTATGTACGAGTATATTATATAGGTGTGTAGGTATGTACGAGTATATTATGTAAATATTAATTTGAATTTCGGAAAACTTTTTTTTATACTATGTATAAAGATTTCTTTTGTTTAAATCACTTTGTGGTTATCCATTATAATTAAGTGAATCAATAAGGCTTTATTTCAACCACTTTTTATTTATTTTTTAACGCCGACCGGCTTCGGAACAAACGTTTCATCATCAGGGCAAAATATGTACTAAACGATATTTCAAAATTATGACATAACATACATACTAGGTGTCACAGTGGGGGAGGGGCGTGTAGGGATTAGTAAAGAGTGGGGGAAGAGATAGAGATTGAGGGAGGGGTGAAAGGAAACATATTTAAAATACGGTTTTAAGACAGGTTTTTTGATTGTTAATAATACATTCATTATTATTAAGGGATTTCTTATTATTCGGCTTTTAACATTTTTTTTGTATTTTACCATCAATCAACGTATCGTTAAATTTACATAACATAATACATACTTAAATTTGAAATGACTTTGTTATGTCAAGTCTTCCATTAGTAAAGCCATACCACTCCGTGCCGACCACTGCTTTGATTATTTTGTAGTCGATTCTTTAAAACCGCTGCGGGATCTCTGAATTAGTTATTCAGTGAAGTGAAGTGACCGACGTTTTTTAAACCTTTAATTAGTACTTTGTAAAATGCTTCTAAACAAATTAATTTTATTGTTGTGTTTTATGGTGTGCCGCGGCGACGACCAGTTCGACCAAGGTTTGTACATTATTAAACGCGTTTATTGAAAAATTTAAATTTTATTTCGAAAATTGCAATTTTTTTTATTGTTCGATATTAAATATTTTTGAATAAATTATTGTAAAAAGACGGTTATTTCATAAAAAAAAAACAAGTTCTACTATTAATTTTCTTAACGCTTGACAGCTGTTCCGCCTTCCAAAGACAATAATCAAATTATCAGTAAATGTTCGTTTTACGGTGCGTTCTTAAGACGAACTAGCTGTCATACGTAAAAATACTTAAGAACATATTTATTTAAAAAAATCATTTTTAAATGTACGTATTAAGGGGAACAGCTGCTGTGCCTGTTTCATAAAAAACTGAATTTTGGATTGGAGGCCAAAATACCCATTCAAACGGAATGATCCATTTTTTTAAAATTAAAGGTTTAGTAAATATGTAGTACAAATGAGAATTATTTTATTTATTTTTGTTTTAGTTTTTTAAGTGTCTACTCGTATGTGTCATGAAAAAAATCAATTTTCATGATTTTAGAGGCAGCTTAGAAAATTATTTGCGGGTTTATCGCACTTTTTAAAAAATATATCACATTTGCTATGTAGGTATGATTGCATAAATAAAAATAAAACTTTAAAAAAAAAAATCCGGTCGATATTTTAAATTCTGTATGGAAAATTTAGTGTTCCAACGTAAATTGTTCGTTTTTAATTTAATTTAAAGTCCACCACGATGCTTATTTTAATATTTAAAAAATAAAATTGATTTTTAATTTCATTATATTTTCAAAGCAGATGGGTTAAACCTTTTTTTTAAATCGCCGTTAACCCCTAAATAATTATTAAAGATGCCTCTAAAATTGCGAAAACAAAAATAAATAAAATTCTTCTCGTCCGTACTAGATATTTACTAAATCTTTAATTAATATAATAGATCATTCAGTTTAGATGGGTATTTTGGCCTCCAATCCAAATTTCAGTTTTGTATAAAACAGGCACCGCAGCCGTTCCCCTTAAGTGACAGGACTCAAAAATGGTCCTAAACATCGCTTTGCAGGCTGCTAGCTCAAGCAACACCACACGCTATTTAGCAGTAAATTCTATAAGGGTAGTTAAATAAAACCGACAAGGTTTCAAAATACGGAAATCCTGACAATGCAATCTCTAAATTCCATAAAATACTCGTACGTCGCAAAATGTTTGAAAACAGATAAACCGGTGAAAGCAAACATAACATTTTTCCTAAAATTCTAATACGAATTTCAAAAAGAATTTAAAAGATCACACACAGTTCGAGGATTATTGCCTTTTAAAATCTCACAGGTTTTCCTAATTATTCGTATAGAATTTACGAATAAATTATTATGTCGTATTTAATATTAAAAAAATGTGATAAATTTATTTATTCCGATATTAATTACTCGTATTTTATATTCGGGCAGCTGAAGTATATTGTAAAAAATCTCCTTCATAATAAGCCTCCCATAAGTTAAATGATAATTAAAATATTTTTAAACTTAAGTTGTACAATAATAAATTTAATTAGAATCAAATTTCAATTACTTTCCATTTATTTATTTATTTTTTAACTAAAACAATATTAAGAATTTATAAACGTTTTTTTTTAATTGAGGTTAATAAACAAACAAACAAACAAAAAATGCGACATTTCAAAATTGAAACCAAAAATACAAAATCTTAAATAAAAATAGAAAATCCTTATCTCGATAAATAACATAAACATAACATAACATAAACATAACATAAACATAACATAAACATAACATAAACATAACATAAACATAACATAAACATAACATAAACATAACATAAACATAACATAAACATAACATAAACATAACATAAACATAACATAAACATAACATAAACATAACATAAACATAACATAAACATAACATAAACATAACATAAACATAACATAAACATAACATAAACACATAACATAAACATAAACACAACATAAACATAACATAAACATAACATAAACATAACATAAACATAACATAAACATAACATAAACATAACATAAATATAATATAAATATAATATAAATATAATATAAAATATAATATAAAATGATAAATATAAATATAATATAAATATAATATAAATATAATATAAAATATAATATAAAATATAATATAAATATAATATAAATATAATATAAATATAATATAAATATAATATAAATATAAATATGTTATAATATAAATATAATATAAATATATATAAATATAATATAGAAATATAATATATAATATAATATAAATATAATATAAATATAATATAAATATAATATAAATATAATATAAATATAATATAAATATAATATAAATATAATATAAATATAATAAAATATAATATAAATATAATATAAATATAATATAAATATAATATAAATATAATATAAATATAATATAAATATAATATAAATATAATATAAATATAATATAAATATAATATAAATATAATATAAATATAATGTAAATATAATATAAATATAATATAAATATAATATAAATATAATATAAATATATTATAAATATAATATAAATATAATAAATATATAAACAT
The DNA here is from genome assembly GCA_022606495.2 of Halesus radiatus. NCBI lineage: Eukaryota > Metazoa > Arthropoda > Insecta > Trichoptera > Limnephilidae > Halesus > Halesus radiatus. The sequence continues at coordinate 36,526 of JAHDVE020002086.1, forward strand.
AACATAAACATAACATAAACATAACATAAACATAACATAAACATAACATAAACATAACATAAACATAACATAAACATAACATAAACATAACATAAACATAACATAAACATAACATAAACATAACATGGTTCGCAATATACAACATGCAACAACAGAGATAAAATCAAAATGGCATTGTTTTAGCTATTTAACTTGTCGTAAGAATTAATTACTGCATAAGTAATAAACGAAAATTAATATTATACATATTACGTACAATATTATATTAAATATTGTATATTATATTGTTACTCCCATTAATCACGTCCCCTCAAATGACATTTTGATATTCGCTAAGATAGATCTCCCAATGTTTGGGCAGAGTATTAGCGGAATATTAGTCAATTGAAAGAATCCTACTTTGCCTCCATACGCAGCCTCCTTATCAAAGCCGTGGTTCCAGCTATCCCCCAATTTAAAAACAACCTCTCTTATTCTGTTGAGAATTGGACATTGCTCAGTCCCTCTTCCGTTTTCTAAATCCACGCCCAGTTTGTACTTTCTGTAGATTACTGATTGTCCTTCTCTAAGCAAACACCCTATTTTCTATCAAGCCATTCCCTGCCTCCGCTCCGTAATATGACGATATAAATGCGACTTTCAATCTCCATATTTGGAAACGATTTCCACACAGAAAAACAAAACAAAAAACACTCCTAATATAATAATTTCCTTTGAATATGGGTGACATCCTTCCTATGGCATATGGGCCTCAGGCTGATGGAGAGAAGTTCGATGGAACGAGTATTAAAAGTTGGTGCATAAGTTCACCAAGACAATCTGATTTATAAAACCGGAAAATGTAGACACATTGATTAACTTGGCGGGTTCGCGATAAGCCGACGTAGCTCAACGGTAGAGCATCTGACCGGCAATCAGATGGGTGCAGGTTCGACTCCTGTCGGCGATATTTATCTTTTCTCGGAAGGTTTTTTCAATTTGGATGAGTGTTTCAGGCTGATAATTATTGTTTATAAAAATAAGTGTTACCCTTTGCGCTATGCACAAAAATCTTGTCATAAAAACTTTAGTTTATCAATTAATAGGAAATACATATGTTTAGCATTAGGTAATTTAATCAAAGTGCCATAAGTATGTTTAGAGTGGAACCTTTTTGTATCGAATACCTTCTTAGATCATAAAGGTATCCACCAATATACGTGGGAAAGAGGAAATGAGAGGTCAATTATTGATTTTGTGGTAATTGACTCTAGGTTGAGAGCCGTTATCGAAGGCACAAGAGTTTTCAGAGGGGCTGAGGTTGAAACCGACCACTTCCTGGTTGTGTCGAGAGTAAACCTCTTCCCCGGCTGGCGCTCTAAAGTGAAAGCGGTGTCGACTCCAACAAGAGTTAAAATATTAAAAAAACTGCAAAACGGTATTGTTAGAAGTAAATATGAGAATTGTGTAGAGATGACACTGAACAATAATATTATCTTTATTGTAATTAAATTTACCTATAACTAAAAGTCATGTATTATATAATAATGTTAGTGTACAGTGGTTTACAAAGTAAAATATAAAATAATATAATTATAGTTGAAGTATCACGTAACCCGCCTCACTAGGCTAGCCTGTGTTGAGGCAGTAATTTTGCATATTATTTTAAAATACCTATGAATATACACTTATATTAAGATATGCTTCGTAAATCCTTGAATCAATGATTTCGAATTTGGGTGAGTGCACCGGTAAATGCCCTATCATTACTTTTAATACAATTTTTTATATTGTGTTTGAATTTTTTTTGTGAATCAGATTTTTTTATGCTAACCGGAAGAATGTTGTACATTCTTATCGCAAGGTACCTAAAATTCCTTTGCCCAAAAGTAGTATGAATTTCAGGAATTTGGAGTAAATCTTTGTTGGCATTTCTAGTAATTACCCTTTTTTGTGTTTAATCTTTTTCCATAGTATTTACTTTCGTTTGAATAAAGATGAGTGAGGATTGTTTTAGCGTAAACCTGCCGAACGAATGAGAAGGAAATGAATGGTCTAAGTATAGATGAAACACGGAAGAGCGGAATCAATTGAAAGGGTACAAACGAAAACAAAAGATAAGATATGGGATGTGCAAGGTGCATTTATGAGTGAAAGGGGGTGTATGGATCAGATGTTCTCGTTGCGTATGCTCACAGAGAAGTTTCTGGCAAAAAACCAGAAACTTTTCTGTGCCTTTGTAGATCTACAAAAAGCATATGACCGAGTTGACAGGAAAAAAAATATGGAAGGCATTGTCCAAGTATGGAGTGAATGCCAATCTCATACAGGCAATCGCGTCTCTGTACGAGGAAAGCGTTGCATGTGTTAGGGCAAACGGTGATTTTACGGAGTGGTTTGATACAAAAGGTGTTAAGCAAGGCTGCGTAATGTCACCGTGGTTATTCAATCTAAACATGGATAATTGTATGGAAGAAATGAAAGAGGTGGGCTTTGGAGCGAAAATGAGTAATATGAAAGTATGTTGCCTGTTGTATGCTGATGATGCGGTGCTGATTGCTAACAGTATAGAAGATTTACAGACTCGCTTGTCTAGGATGAACGAAATATGTATGAAGAATGAGCTAATGATGATTGTAAGTAAGTTTATGTTTTAAGTCATGGTGTTTGAAAGAGAGAGTACGAAAACAGTGTGTAATATAGTTGTGAAAGATGAATACTTGGAGCAGATTGATAAGTTTGTATATTTGGGAAGTATATTTACGAGAGATGGAAGACTGATAGGGATATTGAAAGAAGGGTGAATTCAGGAAACTCCATTAACGGAGGACTGAACGCGGTTGGCGCTAATAAAAAATTGTCCAAAGAAGCGAAGCTAACAGTCCACAATGGGGTGATACCAACCCTGATGTATGGCACTGAGGCATAGAATTGGCAGAAGAAGGATGAGAGTAAACTGAATGCCGTAGAAATGAGATCTCTGAGGCGAATGTGTGGTAAAACCAAGTATGATCATGTGAAAAATATTGAAATTCGTAAACAATGCAAGGCTGATTGATGTAAGTGTCATGAGCAAGATTAAGAAAGGGACGCTTAGATGGTTTGGGCATGTAGAGCGAATGAACGACGAAAGGAGTATAAGGAGAATATATGACGCGAATGTGAATGGAAGAAGAAGCAGGGGCGCCTAAGAAAAACATGGCATGATCAAGTGAATCAAATACTTGAGTCGGGCCATATCAGAAGTCGGAATAATAGAAGGGAATGTATGACACGGTGTATGAATGTGAATGAAGCAAAAAGTGTATGCCAAGATCGAGTTGTTTTGCGGTCCGTCCTCTATGCCTTTCCCTTCGGGGAAATGGCGTGATGGTCAGTTAGTTAGCTAGTTAGTTAGCCATAAAATGGAAACGCTACAAATTATGGAAAAAACAAACACATCTTAATGCGTCGTTGTACATTCATTTTGCTTCAGTGGAGCCAAATAACTGATTCTTGGCTTGACATGTCATTTTTATCTTAACTTAACCATCGCTAAGGAAGGATTGGCCGCAACGGTCTCAGTTTGGTCCAAGGCGTCGGGTTCACTTGATGTGTGATTACATATACAGGATGTCCGGGGGTAAAGTGCAGTAACTTTGGGAGGGGATTATGCGCTAGTTGAGGTTAGATAAATTAAGTTGTAAAGCGCCCTTGAGGTGATTTTCCCACGAAAACGGCGCTCTAGAAGTGATTCAAATATTATTATCATAATTACTAGTACCTACAACTAAAAATATACAAATTGCGCTGTTTTTTTGTTCTCACAATAATATTTCTAGAGTTTTTTTTTCGTACACAAAAATATTAACATTTTTAAAAATATGAGCAAAATATAACTACCTTCAAACGTTGGAATTTCGAATGAAATAATCATCTCATTGACTATATGTCCTGATAAGGAAAGATTCGCTTTCGAAACATTTTGTTATGTATGTATTAATAAAGTGGTGATTACAAAGTAATTTTTAATTAATTTATTTAAAATCAATAATTATTATTATAATTCAATTTAAAAATCGGTTTATTTATAAAAAAATCTGCAAGATAATTATGATAACGCGTGACAGCTGTATAATAATTATACTAACTTGTATGACGGGCTATAATTGGTGTCGGTGTGAAGATGTCCAGAAGCGGGGAACGAGTTTACTTTAAGTTAGTTTAGAATGTGCAACGGAATTTGATTATTATCTGTGAGTGAGGAGATTTGTTTAGGAGATGTTTGCCAAATTGGGATTCGAATGTATTTTTATTTTTCAACGAGTTAGTATAATTATTCAGGGGAAAAACAAACCCCTTCAACTATATATATAAACACAAACATTTTTCTGTCTGTCTGTCTTCGATTTTATCTAAAATTACTCAACCGAATTTGTTCTTATTAGTGTCGGGAAGGTTTAGAGAGTACTTTGAATGAAATCCAATATTTAAAACTGTTGCTGTAACGTTTTAAAATTAGTATGAAAAACATTGAACCGGCCATGGTTTATTGAGGTTAGCCCATAGATATACATCTCTTGTTAGCCAAAGATTACGTATTCAAAGACGAAGGTTTGTTTGGGTAGAATATTTACGAAATGCAAAACACAAGTAGTAGGTACCTACTTAAGAACTTTATTATTTACATACATTTTGAGAAAAAAAAAATTGGAATTTAATAAAATTTTCAAGTGAATATTGCTTTGTCTGTTTGTTTAGAGATAGTAATAGTCGTCACAGGGCATTACTTTATCTGTCAAATTAATTACGGCACTGAAATGACATGTAAGAATTCACAACCTTATAACTAAAAAATAAAAAAAAATCCTGAGCAAAGCCGGGTACACATCAGGTATTTCCAAAGTAAAGAAAACATCACCTAATGACAAATTTGAAACAATAGTACATTATAACCTTCAGTCGAGACACTTTACAGTGTAATAAACCCTTTAAAATAAAAATAATAATTTACTTAGAAATAATATGGAAACATTCTGCGGTTCATTATAAGTAGGTACATAGAAATAATATAAATATGTCGTCTGTAAGTGGTTTCTCCACAGTTTGATAATGCCTTCGGAAGGCGAAACAGCTGCCAAGCGTGATAATAATTACATCGCAGAACTTGTTTATAAATAAACAGATTTTAAAATGAAGCAATAATAATAGTTAACCAAGTTCTAACCAACAGCAGTTCTTACAGCTAAATCATCTAATGAAAAGTTATTGATAGCAATAATAGTTAACCAAGTTCTAACCAACAGCAGTTCTTACAGCTAAATCATCTAATGAACAGTTATTGATAGCAATAATAGTTAACCAAGTTCTAACCAACAGCAGTTCTTACAGCTAAATCATCTAATGAACAGTTATTGATAGCAATAATAGTTAACCAAGTTCTAACCAACAGCAGTTCTTACAGCTAAATCATCTAATGAACAATTATTGATAGCAATAATAGTTAACCAAGTTCTAACCAACAGCAGTTCTTACAGCTAAATCATCTAATGAACAGTTATTGATAGCAATAGTAGTTAACCAAGTTCTAACCAACAGCAGTTCTTACAGCTAAATCATCTAATGAACAGTTATTGACACCAATAATAAATAGTTAACCAAGTTCTAACCAACAGCAGTTCTTACAGCTAAATCATCTAATGAACAGTTATTGATAGCAATAGTAGTTAACCAAGTTCTAACCAACAGCAGTTCTTACAGCTAAATCATCTAATGAACAGTTATTGATAGCAATAATAGTTAACCAAGTTCTAACCAACAGCAGTTCTTACAGCTAAATCATCTAATGAACAGTTATTGATAGCAATAGTAGTTAACCAAGTTCTTACCAACAGCAGTTCTTACAGCTAAATCATCTAATGAACAGTTATTGACACCAATAATAAATAGTTAACCAAGTTCTAACCAACAGCAGTTCTTACAGCTAAATCATCTAATGAACAGTTATTGATAGCAATAGTAGTTAACCAAATTCTAACCAACAGCAGTTCTTACAGCTAAATCATCTAATGAACAGTTATTGACACCAATAATAGTTAACCAAATTCTAACCAACTTCAGTTTTTAAAGCTAAATCATCTAATGAACAGTTATTGACACCAATAATAGTTAACCAAATTCTAACCAACTTCAGTTTTTAAAGCTAAATCATCTAATGAACAGTTATTGATATTAATTATTGCCAGTCACAAAAAAAACAGCGTCATTTATGTGATTTTCGCCAAAATGGCGCTATAAAAATCATCAAAATATTATTATTATTATTGTCACGTACCAAATCATTATTCAATAGATATGAATACCAAAATATCGTTTAATATGTTGGAACGGTCAGAACGCTAATATCTGTGGACCCGGTATCGATATATCAGATATGCGGCGGTATCATAATACGCATTTCTGTTACCAACATCTGCCCTAGTCTTCCAGTTTGGGTTTTAAAAAAGTTGGATATGGACTTTCTTTGAACGATGATCAGTTGCGGATATGAATGTATTTTTGCACTTTGGTACAATGAACCTACAATAGTAACGAGACGCTGATATTCTACAATGTTTCCTTCAATTAAAAGCAGTTAAATTTGAGTATAAAGTTCTGGAAGTTTTGTATGAAATCCATACAATATCGATAACTGCCTATTGAACCGCTAATCCGACTGCTCGTGTGACGTCACATCCGACAACCCATAGATTTCGTGCGTTTTGGTGGGCTTTAAAAAATTGAAACTTTAACAATTATTTTAACAATGAAAACGAACTTTAAAACAGAAAATGAAGTTAGGATGTCAACATTAATAAAATAACAATGGACTGGAGTTCCTTATTTAAGAGAACTGTCTACTTGTCCATTCGACTGGGAATGTTTCGGACTTGTTGTTTTATGCTAAATACGTAAATGTAACTGAGTTGAATGGTTATTGACTAACTCTATTGGTATTCCATCTCGACTACAAATTCATTTTTAATTATATAGTTACTACTATAAATAATGAAAATAAACAAATACATCTTAACAGATCCGTAAATTTATATCTTTAAATCATTAATGTTTTGTTCTGTTCAGGGATGTTGAAAAGAACATCATTTTGATATGTACGGTATGATTAAATTACTTCCCGAAGATCTAATCCCAATCTACGTGATTTTCCGCGTAAACAGCGCTATATAAGAAATCCATTTATTACAAAGAAAGTTTTCCTAGTACACAATATATATAAGATAGGTGGGTATATACTCTTAAAAACATTGCGACATAGAATGGTGAGTTTTATTTTGGCGCCTGTTAAATTTAGTGAATTTTAAAAGTAATATTGTGCGCGTAGATAGAGGCCTCGGTACTGATCCAGATCACTGCAATTAATAATGTTTGAATTAAATCACCTCAAGGTCACTGTGTTAGGAATTATGGATCATCAGCACCTTGGCAAGAGTGAACCTCGCCAGGAGCGGACTGCTCCGATTGCGCCTGCACAGAAATATGTACTAGAATATGTGAGTACAAAACTAACCATGTCCTCCACAACACAGGCGAACCCCTAGCGTAGAGGAAATTATATACATTCCCATGTAAAAGCAATTAATAAAAAAAACTACTGATAATAGTCAAATAAATACGTAAAAAATAGATATTCTTTACAATCAAATTGAATATAGTCGGAAGTACCCTTCCTTCGTCAGGAATATATAGAAACTAAACTACGATATAAAATATGGAGTGGGAACTGACCAAAGGGGAAGGGATAAGTAGGGTTTTTTTTTTTGGAAGAACAAAGCGATTCGCTGGAAAAAAATATCTAAAAGAAGACTATACGATAAATTTACTAGGTTATTTAATATATTTAGGGATTTCCTGTGTTTCTAAATTATCTAATTTTCATTGCGTCTGTACACCAGATGGCAGTCGGTCTGTTGGATTGTCAATCAGACAAACCGCCCTCCTTTGCACAGAATCAAGCAGGTTTATCAAGTATTTGGGAGCTCCAGCTCAATGGTGCCTTGATCAGTTTCTGATTCTACTTTAATCTGATCTAGATTTATAGGAATATCATCATTATAGAAAGAATTGAAAGCATTCAACGTAAATTCTTTAGGAAGAACGGCTGCGGTGCCTGTTTCATACAAAACAGGAATTTGGATTGTAGGCCAAAATACCCATTCAAACGGAACGATCTATTTTTTAAATTAAAGCTTTAGTAAATATCTAGTACGCACGACAAGTATTTTATTTTTGTCTTGTTAGCTTCATAAATAAAGCATCTGTATTTAACCACTGTTAGCACAAGAAACTTCCTTTGTATATGTATTTGTATTTATAGCTATTTGTTTTATACAAATAAAAAATAAATTATTTTGAAATAAATATATATATCATTATCTTCCTTAATGGCATCTCCGACCAGAACTCCTCATATGAAATCCAAACAAATATTTGGTGATTTAACGCACTGATCCTTGTAATTGAATGAAGATAAAGAAATTCTCCAACGCTGTTATCTCCGTTTTATCACCAATAATTCTTTCAAACGTTAATTTCCTCTTTCCAATTTAAATTTCCTTCCATAATTGTTTTTAAAATATTTAATGTAAATCAAATTTAATGATGTTATTATTAAGTTCTGCAAGTATTTTTAGTTGTTATTATTGTGACAGCTGTTTCAGCGTTCAAGCCACATAGTGACGATTATGCGATGTTATAAAAATAAAAGCACTTCTTCAAAATTCGCAGAACATCTCTTAGTAAATTATCACGTCCCGCTTTACTACAACAAACCTAAACCCTTACATATAGAAAGAAAGGGTGATAGATTAAATTCACTTTTTCAACAGTTCAACAGTTATTATTATTATTTACTCACTACTTCTTGTTAACATAAATATGGTCACCCTGTGATTGTGGCTAATTGGAGCACAGATACTTTATGATAGTTATTTGGGTTACAATTAAATTATTCTTGTTATAATCTAAATTAAATGTATGGCCAACTTAAATATTTACTGTAGATTTTTTAATTGTTTATAGTCTGAATAACTTTGGTGTTATTTGTAAAAAAATATGTATATATATATAATATACCTTTTCGCTAAAATTGTTTATTGAAAATTTTTGTTACATGATTACATTTTGAAACAGTGTATAGAATACAAGAAAATATGTAAACTGAAAAAATCCCACAAAGGCAAAGCTTGTATGTGCGTATTATAATAGTTTTTTGAACACATCTATTCAAGGTATTCATTTTATTAAAATAATAAGTGCTAGCGAAAATAAGAAAGACGAAATATGACATAAAGTGATAATAAGAAATAAACAAAGAAAACATTACATAAATTATGACAGTACACAGAACTTACTGTTTTTAACTGAATGCCGCAGTACCTTAAAAGCGTTATTTTGATGTATTTAATTTTTATTAGTTATTTTATTTATATTTTTAAATTGGCGTTTTATGTGTGATGTATATTCACCTACTATATCATTATTATCTTATTTTTTAAAGTTTTGTATATTTTTATAACTATTGTTGTATGGAATGTGTGGGACTGCACTAACCTCCCCACATACCCCAATAAACACTTATTATTTTTTATCACATTTACGTACATACGTATAATAAGGTTTTAGTGGGAGATTTAAAGGCCCAAAAACGTTTGCAGATGTCGTTAACGACAATTCTTCACGAAAAATTGAAAATCCTAAGGCAAAAGAATGGACTTCTGTGACGAAAAGGACACATAAAAAACAACAACCTCCACCCAAAACAAAAGTAACTATTATGGGCAGCAACGAAAATGCAGAAATAAAAGGCCTGCAGAGGACGAAATTTGGTCTCGTCACGCGGCTCGAGAAAACTCCGACTGTGATCTCTTTTCTTAAGCAAAGTTGTATTAATGCAGTGGCTTACGAATTACAAACGAAATCGGGTGAGTATCGAGCGTTTAAAGTTGGAACTTTTGAGTCGAATTACGACAAACTTATGGATGCGAGTATTTGGCTTAAATTCTCAGTTGTGAGAAATGTAATGCCACAACGCAAACGAGCAAAGTATAATTAACAATGGATCATACGCCTCTAAAAGCAGTTTGGATCAATTGCAGATCAATTCGTCGAACAGAGAACTTCATAAATCAATTGTGCAATTACAATGACGTCATTGTGTTACAAGAACCGTGGTTGCTACCTACAGACTTAGGATATCTGTCATCGATACATCCAGAATTTCTCAGCCATGGGACATCTGCGGTGAACCTCTCAGACGTTCCACTAATCGGCCGCCCCTACGGAGGCGTTGCAATTTTATGGCGCAATACAATAAAAGCCGTTCTGATTGAGTGCAGAGAACCCCGGATCACTATTGAAATTGAGTCCGTAAATGGAACTCTACTTATACTGACAGTTTATATGCCAACCAATTTAGCCAAAAACTTACCCGATTTCTCCGACTGTTTGGGAAAAATAAATGCCATTATTGAGGAACAAAACAGCTCCAACTCAATTATAATAGGAGATTTTAATGCAGATCCGAGATCTCTCTTCAGACGTGAACTTGCACACTTCTATACAGAGAATAACTATATTTACACAGACACTGTGCATTTAAGCTCTGATTCATTCACAGATACAAGCGATGCCCACGGAAGCACCGGATGGCTTGATCACTGCATTATGACACAGGGGTTGAGTCATGTAGTGAGAAGTATCAACATCACAACCGATGCGACCTGGTCAGATCATCTCCCACTACCTGTCGAAATAGATCTGGATCTAATCCCCATTATATCCAACAGACAAAAACGACCAAGGGATTTTGCAAAATGGACGGCAACGTCCGAAAATGATAATAAAATTTACAACGACCTGGCAAGTAAATTGTTGTCAACAATAAAATCTCCAGATGCCATAAGCTGTCAAAAATCTAACTGTGATAGCAAGATTCACAGAATTGAACTAGATTCTCTCAACGATATTATTGTCAAAACACTGAGAAACTCCGCCAAACAAGCATTTAAAAATAAAGGACCCGAAAAGAAACTGTCACATTGTTCCTAGATGGAATGATCAAGTCTCAACTTTGTATTGTCTGTCAAGGGATGCATTCCTCTGCTGGGTTCAGGCCGGAAAGCCCACGGAAGGCAGAATTGCAGATGAAAGAAAAACAAGCAAGAAAATTTTCAAAATTGCTCTTTGCAAATGCCAACACTCTGAAAACAAAGCACAAATTGATAGTATAGGTACATCTATGCACAAAAAAGACTTGACCAGAAAGTTCTGGCAAAAAACGTCAACTGTTCTGAAATCCAAGAGTAAAGTTCCACTATGCGCCAACAATATCACGGGGGATGAAAGTATAGCCAACGAATTTAGAGACTTTTTCTCTTTAAGTGAGGATCAAGGAGATACCACGAAACCATCTATAATGACGTGCTTACCTGCGATCAATGATGACCTGGTTATGAATGTCACTCCTGAAATGGTTGTAGGCGCGATTAAGCAAACCGCTCTGGGTAAAACTCTAGGATACGATGCCATAGGTATTGAACATATAAGGTACAGAGGCGATCATCTCTATACTATCCTAGCCGCCTAATACTCGAGCCTCCTTAGACACACACATATGCCGATGGATATGAGTCAAACTGTCATCATACCAATCTTGAAATCCAAGCAACTGGATGCATCGATATTGGGAAATTACCGACCGATCTCCTAGGCGACAATGATTCCAAGACTGTTTGAAAAATCCTACTCACGCTTATAAAAGACAAACTTTCTACCCTGGATAACCAATTCCGCTTCAAGAGTGCTTCGTCAACTGATATGGCTATTTATGGAGTCAAACAAACAATAGCCTACTACAAAAAAAGAAAAACAACCGTTTATGGATGTTTTCTAGATCTTAGGAAGGCTTCGATCGTGTGTCGCACCACTTAATATGGAAAAAAAACTCATAAAAGTGGTGTCCCACCAACAGCAGTCAATATGCTGGCTACTTGGTATGGGCAACAGATAAATCTCATCCAATGGGCAGGAGCTTCCTCTAAACCCCTATTCCTTAAAAGCGGAGTCAGGCAAGGGGGTAGTATGTCTCCCACTCTATTTAATATATACATTGATGACCTCCTACAAGAGCTTAACGACTCACGGATTGGTTGCCATATCTGCGAAAAAAGGAGTAATAACATCAACTACGCCGATGACATGGTGCTGCTCGCACCATCGATTGATGCGATGAGACGATTTGTGCGAATATGTGAAGAGTACGCAAACTCACATAACTTGTTGTACAACTCCAAAAAATTACTTATAGTTGTATTTAAACACAAGAATGAGCCACTAAATATCCCACCAATCTGGCTAGAAGGAAATACGCAGGTCAGATACCTGGGGCATATCCTTACGGAAGACATGAACGATATGGAAGATATGGAACGACAAAGAAGAGCCATCAATATACGCGCCGGAATGCTCTCAAGTTCTACCACTGTAGCGATGATGTCAGGAAACTGCTTTTTAAGACATACTGCACTGCCCTATACACATCTGAGCTGTGGTCGCAATACTCAGCAGCGTAATGGGACAAGCTGAGGGTGTGCTACAACAACGCATACAGGCAACTTCTGAAACCTCCAAGATTCTGTAGTGCCTCTACGATGTTCACTGAAGGGAGGGTCTACTCATTCCCCGCCTTACTTCGCCACCGACTAGCCAGCTTCTGGGGCAGGACACGGAAGTTAACCAAGGCCATTGTCGTGGCTGCATCCGCGTGGCTCAGCTCTCCACTCAATGAGCGATGGATGCAGATGATGCGACTGCCACCCTGAAGACGATCTATTAAATTAAATTAAATTTATTTAATTTATTCTATTTTACTCCATCTATTTATTAAGTATTTCATTTTATTTTTTTAATTTTGATGTAATTATCTTTTCGTAATTATTTATTTTTATTTTAAATTTTATTTCTATTTCTATTTTCACATTTTCTTCTCATATGTTTTTATATTATTTTTTAATCTTTTTTATTTTTATTAGATATTATTTATTTTTAAAAATTTATTTTATTGTATTCATTTCTCCTTTTATATTGTATATATTTCATGTGATATGGCAGACTGGATTTGCACTACCCACCCCCACCCAGTCCTGCTGGATTAAAAACTTAAATAAAAATAAAATAAATAAATTTGACACAAAGTGTCTGTGAACATGTTTTAGGCACACATTAAAGTGAAGTGATTATCTTTATTCACTTTACTTCTGTTTGTTTAGTCTCAACACCCTTTTATCTAAACGTTTTGTTTATGAAACAATGTGGCAACAAAACATTAAGATCCTCGGAGGTCGTGTGTTCGAATCCTGGTGATAGACCACCACTCAAAATAGATACATTGATTGTAATGACTTTTGCCATGTTAAGTATTAATATGAAAATGCATGAAGTGTTTGTTGCGCGGGGCTTAATCTCGTTCCTTGGTAAATAAATGCCGAAGAAGATGACTGATTTGAGGTTTCTGTGGGAAAAGAAGGAAGAATAAAGTGAGATTTGTTATTTGAGTCTTGTCTATTGTCGGCTGCGTCTACCTAGTAATCTTATACAAGTTTGCAGCCACATGTAACAAACTAAACTAAATCGAAATGAGTAATCAAAGATTAACAATATATTGAAATATAGCCATGAGTATTGATCAATGATTTTACAATTCCAGAGTGTGGCTTGGAAGAAATTTACTCCACGCCACTCGTGAGGGGGGGGCTGAGGGTCGAGGCAAAGCAGTTTCCCTGGCACGTGGGTATCTTCATCAAGGAAGAGAAGGGCGACCAGTTCACAAACATATGTGGTGGCAGTCTTGTGCGCAGCCACCTAATTATCAGCGGTGAGTGTTGAGGCAAATTCCGTTTAACTCACAGGATCACATGACACAATGTGCCGACTAGTTGCAGCTATCACCGCACACCGTAGCTTCGTCAGGGCAGAATAGTACTAAACTAAGTATTATACAGTCAAGTACCTTTATTACAAACAGAGAGGGAGTGATCTCTGCCAATTGGGGACATCTGTAGTATAGGACTTCGTTAAATATCATTAACAATCATATAACTATCTTTATCATTTTCTCATCTTTACCATCCCCCTCCTCTGGTGCTCCATCCTGTATTTTATCTCTGTATCTGTCCTTGTAACGAAGGTACCCTGAATTAACCAATATAATCCCTATAACGAATAGTTTAGCATAATTCTGCCCTGATGAAGCTACGGCAGTAGCGAAACCGGCTCAGCATTAGTGGGAATAAAAGTAATGTAATTCGAAGCTATTGTTTTACTTTTAATTGTTAGAGTTTGCTCCACATGAAAATAAATTTTTAAAAATACCTAACCGGTTCCAATCATCTATTTAAAAATACCATGTAATGCATGAATATGCTCGTACGAGTATAAGAAATTGATGTATAAGGTTTTATGTACCGCCTTGAAATCTGAAACAAAACTACGTTAACGTCATCTGTTGACTACAGTAGTTTGTAGTAAGAATTTCGAGATAAATCCACCTTCAAAACCTTTCACTATACTTTGCAAGATGTCAGAATACAAATGATTTTTATTTATAATCCTCGGGATATATATTCGAATATCAAAAATACGTACCCCTGGTTCCATACAGTAGAGATAGAGACATGTACACAGTTCTACAATGTCCCTTTATCATGTGTATTGTTTTATTTCCAGCGGCACATTGCTTCTCTGAGGAAATTACCAACCACCAGATTAATGTGACTGTCTATCGGGTGGTTGCAGGGAGCCTCCTTTCTTCCTGGACTGAACGGAAGGCGGGCAGACAGACAAAGATGGTTTGTTATTACATAAATATACAGTTTCAGAAAGATTTTTTGTTTACAATTTTGTTCAAAAATCGGAGATATTAGTATTCCCATTCAGTTTATTTCTTTCCTTTCCCCTTTCCGTCCCTTCTCTGGTTGACGTCATGTGTCCATAACTTGAATTTGAGTAATTTAGACTTTATTGACTACGGTTTAGATTGAAATATATTTAATTCTATTCGAAAGGGTAGTCTGAAGTAGTGAGTAAGTTCTGATTAAATATTATAGTGACAAACAGTTATTTACACATAGCTGTTCGTAGGGCGTTAACCCCAGCTAGTTCCTACTACTTTTCTCATGATACTTATGCGAGTTTCAGTCTTCTTGCTTTCCAGGTGGGAGGTATACGTCAGACTTCTGTTCAGTGTTACCCCAAGATATCAAGAACTAGTTTCATGAATAATGGTACCTCTTCCAAATTGTACATTAAGCGTAGCACTTGCACGCGAATTGCTGAAATGGAAGACGGCTGCAACTGTTTTTGTTGCCTTTGCTTTTAATTTTCTGTCTAAGAAGTATTGTTCCATCACTGTTAGGTCGGCATATAAGTCATTTTCAGCAGAGTTAAGGGATTTTCACTGGAATGTCATAGCAATATTATCTGCATAAATAAATGTTCTCCGCTTCATTTCTGGAAGGTCCGCTATATACAAATTGAAAAGGAAGGGCGCAGGTACATATTCCCGTGGGAGTCCATTTTCCATTTTATAAGTCCTACTTTTCTTAGTTTCATGCGGACTTTCATGGTGCGGTCTGTAATCAGGAATTAAATCATTTTGAACATTTTATCAATTTCATACAATTTATAGTGGTTTAAAAGTAGACCTTCGGACCAAAGGGTAATTTCGATGCACTTAAAGTTAAAATGTATGAAAAAAATCGGTTCGTTCAAACCGGGCCGCTAAGGGCGCTAGTGTAGCATGTTTCCATATGAATGTGTGGAAAATGTCAGAAGCTCGGCGTATCATCTATTGTTTAGGTATTTGATTGTCGATGAGGTAGGGTTGATCAACAATACCTTATTAACTTTCAGGTGCGTGCAGTTCGCTTGGGAGAA